>BCLH01000962.1:0-34091 GCA_001602315.1 Zoysia pacifica | reverse complement strand
TGAAAAATGCTTTAGGATTTATCTATCTGGATTGGATGCGCGGCTGTCATGTAATTTGACTGTATCTGTAGTGCTGATGGGTTATGAATTCAGAAATCAAAACTGAAAAATGCTTTAGGATTTATCTATCTGGATTGGATGCGCGGCTGTCATGTAATTTGACTGTATCTGTAGTGCTGATGGGTTATGAATTCAGAAATCAAAACTGAAAAATGTGATGGAGAATAGTATTTTGGGTATGGTTTAGGATTTTTATCAATCAGGAGTAGACGCACAGTTGTTATGTAATGACTTATGTTCTTCAGTAGTGCTAATGGGGTTCCGAATTCAGAAATCAAAAATGGAAAAATTGAGCAATCAACAATTGTTTTATTCTAGCCTCTATACTCATCCTATAAAGTTTCAAAACATGGCATATTTTCTTACATTTATATGGCTAAGGGAATGATTGTTTCCCCTAACTATCCCTAAACTGATGTCGTATGATGCAACATGTACATCGCGACTTAAGAAATGGACACGAATGGCTCAAAGGAACGATAATTATAGCATCAAATTGAGCTACTCCTTAACCTTTCATAATTGAATTGTCTTTGTTTGCATGGTCTAGCATCAGATTTAAAAATTAGCACCATTATATTTCCCGTTTCCAGCTTAGCTCAATCTCAACGACGATTGTCTTTAGTAGTGTAAATATTGAAAAGCAACCTCCCTTTTTTTAATGGCACTTGCTATATTTTTACAAGGAAGGCTGGAGCATCGTCGTGTATACGACGTCGTCCCCTCCGTCTCCGTTGTGCACACTGCGCCTCGCCATCTAGGATGTCACGTATGTACGGGATGCTCGACACGATCAGCGAGAGTCAATGGTGCGGGTGCAGCTCGTGTACTGCTGTAGGAGCACCAAATGAAACGGTGAGCACGTAGGCCGGTCCACCTGTTCCACGCATTGAACGTCCAGCAACGCCGCATCTGGAGGAGAATCTCACCAGCTCATCTCAGATCAATGAATTATAAGCACTTCACAATCGAAACCATGAGATATTGCCAAGGGAAAAAAATGGAACAGAGTCAGCGTGCATGCACATAGTAACAATAGCACAGGAGAAGAAAACCAATCCGATTGCTTTAAATTAAGAATCATCCTGCCCATAGTACATGCAACACAACCAACGCGTCTTCAAAAAAAACAACAAATTTACGCCTCACCATCTCATCTCAGATCAATGAATTATAAGCACTTCACAATCGAAACCATGAGATATTGCAAGACATGTAGCAAATAGTCTTTTCTCAAATTTAAAGAGCTGATGATGCACATCACCAAAAAGGGAAGGCGCAAGCAATTTATCATTTCAAAGCTTTACGTCGCCTCCTGCTCAGTAACTTGAAGATGCGCGGGAAGAACGACAGCTTCCTTGCTTTCTTCGCTTTCGCGTGCAGCACGACCAGATCGTTGGGGCTGCTCCTCCCGGAGGCGTCCGATAGCGGATGAACCAGGGCGTAGCTGTCTTCCTTGCTCGCGCACTTTGCGTCCGCGCTGCGGTCAACGACGATATCTGCAGCTTTTGAAGGTCTGGTTTCAGATTTTGAAGCTTCACTGGCCCTGGGACGCTGCCTTCCCTCCTCCCTCCATTTCCTCAGTTCTTGCTCCGTGGCCAGCTTGCCTTCGGTGGCCCTCTCGGCGTGCTCGGTGGCATCGAGGAATGCCTGCTTTCGTTCTAGCAGGGCCTTGAAGGTTTCGTCCAGCCTTGATAAGGTCTGGGACTCGGATGCCCTGGCTGCTTCGACCAGTGCAATGGCCGCAGCTGTCCTCTTGTGGACAAGCACTTCTGCTCGATGAGCCCTCTCGATCAGAGAGTTATAGTCATCTAAGTCAACAGTGATCAGACGGGGAGAACCTTGTTGTTCTATGTTTATTGCGGTATTTTTGATTTCCAATGCTCTGATAGCACTAAGTGCCAGCCTCTCAGACTTTTTCGCGGTTTCTATCTCCCTCAGAACTGCTTGAAGCTTGCATTCCATAGTGCTCAGAGAAGCCTTCGTTTGCTCTATTTCTTCCTGGGTCTTTCTCAACTCCTCCTGTGCCTTGTTACTGATGGACTTGGCCTTATCAGCTTCCCAGGCTGCATATTGCAGAACATTGGGCAACTCAACCATTCCGTCTTGGCACTCCACCTTGGTACGGGCTGCTTCGAGTTCCTGCAGTGAATGTTTAATCTCCATCTTGAGAGTTTGGACAGTCATCGACGCCACTGTTTCCCTCTGCTGCATGGCGGAAAGTGCTGCTTGCTCTTTGTTCAACTCTGATTTAAGTGTTGCAGCAGTAATTTTCAGAGCATATAATTCATTTGTGATCTTAGCTATGCTTTTACTATAGTTCTTGAGCTCGTTACTTGGTGCAATGACTTCTTCCATGGACTTATAAGTTCCATCTTCTTCTTCCAGTGCTTCCTCAGTTGGGTTTGCCCCTGTAAACGTGGTCAGCTCATTCTTGAGATTGAGCAACAAGTTTAACGATGCATCAAATTCTGATTTCAGTTCTTCAATAGAAGAAAGCTTCTCGCATTTCTTCAGCTCCTCTTCTGCTTGCCTGAGATTCACTTCCCATATAGAGCAATCTATTTCTTGCAGAATGGACGCTTCTTTCTTGCTTTCTTCAGCATCATGTAATGTGGCACGATCCAGATCCAAAAGCTCATGAAGGCGTTTGATCTCGTGGGTAAGATCCTCTACTTGTCTCTCAGACTCTTTGAACAGTGCACAGGCTGCCTGAGCTTTTCTAATGGAAATATCCCGCTCGATCAACAAAGTATCATAATCCTCCTGCATCTTTTTGGACTCATCATTCATCAACTTCAATTTGTTCAGCACTTCTTTGTTCCGTTCTTGTATAATCTTGAGTTTCTCCTCTATCATACAACTGTCACCGCTGACAACTCCATCCTCTATCTCTTGTACCATAAATTGAAAGAACTCGAAATCCTCTTTTGCATCTACTTCTTCTGCTTGTTTCCTCTCCAGGACACGTTTCAGTTCGTCTGCAAGCTTATTTGTCCTCTCAAGGTCATCAAATACTGACATCGTTGAAGCCTCTACAGCTTCTGCTTGACGTTTGCATTCTGAAATCTTGTTCTTCAGCTTATCAAGCTCAAGTACGGTGTGCCCACTTCCCTGGATATATCAAAATTATTAATAAATGAAATTATTTTTCCTTTAAATAATACAAAATTGAATGCTTATTGATAGAAATGATAGCACGTTTATAGCTCTGTAACAGATACAACCCAAATAAATAATTTTTAGGGAAGGAAAAATATATTAATATTCCAGCCACTATATTGATGTATACATGTAGCTGTCCATATAAATAATAAGAGAAGGACAATAATTTTGAGTTACCTGTGCTTGCTGTGCTCTATGAGTTTTCCAATTAATGCTTCCACCAAATTTTGAGGCAGCGACCTTTACTGATTCAATGTGGGTTGTAGTATCAACAGTAGTGTTATCCATTCTCAAATTCTTCACACTGAATGACCTGATCACAGGTGCAGGCATCTTTTGCCTTGTGCCTGTTAGGCTCATCTGGCGCTTTTGTAGTCTATGAACAAACTGATTCTTATCTTCTTTCACCTTTTTTAGGATAGTAGGTGATAATATGTCACAACCAACATTATCAGAATAAGTACAAGGAGAATCAACTTGGACCCCTTCTCTTGACCTAAGCAAATACTGTGACACAACAGTTACTTCTGAAGATTCCATTGCAACCGAATCATCTTGGGTTCCTATTGATTCATTAGCTTCACTCATAGAGGATGGAAAACAATCAGGAACTTGATTGGTGGATGGTAATTCAGCGTTCTCTACTTTTGATGAAAGGGTGATAGAACCACAAATAGGAACCTTTTCTTCAACTGAAATTTCCTGCGAACTGCTTTTGTTGACAGTAGGTACAAGGCTCATAGAGCATTCTTGCTGCATTGACGCCTCACAATCGGCAGTTGGAATCACTACAGACGATTGCAGTGTCATAGAATCATCTTGGGCTTCTTTTGATTTAAAGGCTTCAGTAGAGGAAGATTGAAAATCATCAGAAACTTCATTGGTCGTGGATGGTAATCCACTCCTGTCAACTTCCAGTGAAAGGGTTACAGAGCCATCAATAGGAACACTTTGTTCAACAGAAATTTCCAGCAACTTGCTTTTGTTGTCAGACAATACGAGGCTCAATAGATGTTCTTGCTGTATTGATACCTCAGAACTCGCATTTGGTGTCTGGAGGTTGTTGTCATGATTACCTTCAATTATACCATCCATTAGCTTAGGCTCTATCAAACTTTGCAGAGATTCCAGTGAAGATACAGTTCGAGATGAGCCAGTCTGTTCAATATTCTCTTCTTCCATTCAGTCAATCCGCAATCTTACTAATTTTACATTAACTGAAGAATAAACATGGAAGATGAGAATACGGATGGACAGCAAAACAAGAGCCTAGGATCCAGTTAGAGTTGATTTTAGTAAAAGTAATAATAGATGTGCATAAACTCAAAGCTTATACTGAACAAATGGTCGCATCATGGAAATCTTGAAATTGAGGATTTGTTGATCAAATCAATCTAAGACCCTGAATTTTATGTGTAGTACCTAAGTAGCATCCTTTTCATCATTGAATTTACTCACACTAGAACATTAAGGAATGGCAAGAACTTGATAAAATTGGTCCACGGTGCACAACCGTATAGTACAAAAGAAAAAAATTGTTGAACTCATTCCTTAATAGGACAAAGCTCCATTGAGCTAACTAATATGCTTCAACAGCAACTACTCGATTATGGGAACTTATGACTAGCCCACAACTTTTTCGTGTTGGCATGTAAGCAAATCCAAATGCCAAACCCAAGAACCCAATAAGGCAATAACATCAAAGACAATAACCATTAAATGAAATAATCAGCTCCATAAAAAGAAAGCTATCCATGCGACCGAAAACAGCACATTAAAGAACTGCATATAAGAGACAAGTACACGAATCAAATGTAAACCAAATCTAAAGGCAAGAACGAGCTAAAACTTAATCGATATTCATACCTGTATATCTTTATCACAGAGAGAATGTTGAAATGAGGACGAGGGGGCTTGGCAATGTATGCATGGTGCTGCAAGGAGAAAAATGGATGCAGGATAGAATGGAACTGGTGGACAGCCATTATGGTAAGGAGGAATACCATAATAATTTCAGGAGAAGACTTGGACCCATTCCACTTTTTAATTATTTCTGTAGCTTATTCTTGATGTTTAATTCTTTACACTGGTGACATTGGCACAAGCTGGATATATATGGAAATTGTGTGCTGACATGAAGTAGGAACAGCTGTTTCTGTAAATATTCACATATAACCTCATGATAGATGGAAATTATAGAGCAGATTGATCTTTGAGTTTCCCCTATAGCAATCTGTTAAGGTTTAACATATTATTGGTTGACTTGTACCTCATAATCAAAGGTCATTTGATGTCCGTATTTGGTTAAAATCAGTCTTCCAAATCGGAGTGTAAAATAAATTATATTCAACATTGGAATACCTTCTATATAAGCCAATACTCAAGCATGCTTTCATTTTAATGTCAAGAAAACAAGCAGGAAGCAAAAAAAACTTATTATAGCATACCTAGCAAATACTCATCCCATTGTAACAAATGGTGAAACCATAGACAGTAAAGCATCGAACTTAGCACTCACCTGGAATGTAAAACTATTCTTGAATTGCAGGTGCTGAGCTGTAAACTCTGGTACTCTCTTCTCAATTATCTGAGCATATATTGCTATGCTCATACTAAATTTGATATAGCATGTACTTCCTTGAGAACAGTTTGCCGACCTTGTTGACCATGATCTTTACAAAATCAGACCAAATGATTCTTTAAAATTACCGACATGATTGCGATCAGCACAGACACCCAAGAACACCTGAGCATCTTACATTTCCATGAACCGCAATCTTCCATTTTAGAATAATGAAGGTTAAATGCAATAATCCTAATTCAGTATGGTGCAATCACAAGCCACTCCAGCTGAAGCTGATGAATGTTTTCTTGTGCTTGAACAAAATAATGCTCTGGCAGCGGCTTGCAAGAAAAGTCCACTAGACTTGAGAGAATAGATTCAAGACATTTCCCATACTTGTAAGGTTTGGTCAAAAACTTATCAAACTCTGGAGCTTTGTTGCATCAGGACTACAATGCCATCCCAGTTAAACTGAATAGCTGACTCCTACATCTTTTTGTAATCCTTTTGCTTCCATATCTGATCGCAGCTGCTCATAGGCACTCCATTTGCCAGCTGAAGCATATATGTTGGAGAGCATGACATAAGATCTAGACTTGCTGTGCTCAGATTCGATCAACAATTTCCCTACAGACTCACCCATTTTAGCATCACCATGGAATCTACATGCTCCAAGCAATGATTCAAGCAAACTATCTGATGGCCTGAATGGCATTGACTTAACAACATCATATGCTTCATTCAAGTGGCCAGTTCGGCCCAATAGATCCACAATGCATGCATAATGCTCCATTCGTGGTGCAATGCCATGCTCTGTCTGTAGTGATTTGAACAATGCTCTTCCTTGCTCGACAAAGCCGCAATGACTGCAGGCTGATAAGATACTGACAAATGTTACATCGTCTGGTTCCATTCCTGATTCAATCATCATCGAGAAAAGATCGAGGGCAACTGCACCATCCCCATGCATACTGTATGCATTTATCATTGCACCCCACGTGACTGAATCCTTTTCTAACGAGTTGTCAAAGATTTCCCTTGCAAACAATATGCTTCCACACCTTGAGTGCATGTCAATAAGAGCATTGAGAACCGTGATGTTTGTGTTAAGGCCCTTTTTAAGTATGATAGCCGTAACACAGGATACAAAATCAGCATTTTCAAACTGTGAACATGCTGAGATAAGAGCTAGCATGGTTACGGCATCAGGTTTGATCTCAAGGAAGACCATATGCCTATATAAATCAAATACCTTATCAAACTCCATGCATTGAACACAGGAAGATAACATGGCATTCCAGACCACAATGTTTCGTTCCCTGACCAAATTGAAAACTCTGCTGCAGTATTCTATATTGTTGAATCTACTATACATACACATGGTCGATGTGGACAGAGATGTCTCAAACCTAGTAAAATTTCGTAATGCATAATTGTGTATAGACTTCCCCTGCAACTGGTTTTGACATGTAGGCAATAAATTCAGTAGTGTTACAAGATTTGGCTTCTCGCCATTCATGACCATATGGTGAAACAAAGGCAATATCTTTTCAGAGATATTGTTTTTGTGGTATCCACTCATCAAAGCATTGTAACTAACTGTGTTCCTAGAACACAAGCTGTCAAAGAGTTGCTGACCTGCTTCAAGCAGCCCACTTTTGGTGTACATAGTAATGAGGGCATTTGTAAGAGAAACGTCTGAGCTGCACCCACTTTTGATTGCCAAACAATGAATTGATTCACCAGCTGTTGCATTCTCAGAAAGAGAGAAGCTGCTGATAAGGCTAATCAGCGTAACTAGATCATACCGCATGCCTTCTTGGCACATCTGGCAGAATAGCCTTACAGAGGCCTCTGAGTCTCCCAGTTCAGCTACACAAGAGATTATAGTGTTCCAGGATATCAACGTTCGCCCTTCCATTTTCTCAAATAAGCTATAGGATGTTGATATCTCTCCGCACTCACAGTACATAGCTAGAAGAGAATTCATAACGATTTGGATTGATACAAATCTGTTTCTAATTACATATGCATGTATGGACTTTGCCATATGCAAATCCTTTGTGTGTCTGCATCCTGAGATCACATTGATGACAGTTACTGCATCTGGAGCCACACCCTCCTCTTGCATCTTGCGGAACATATCAAGAGCTGTGTTCCACTCACTATTAACAAGGTAACCAGAAATCATGGAGTTCCACAAGAAATGGTTCCTCCCAGGAAAATGGCAGAAAAGAAGCGCTGATGAATCCAAATTCCCAAGCTTCGAATACATGGAAACAAGAGCGCTGATAACAGAAACCTGCTCTGCAATGCCAAACTTGATAGTCATACAATGCACAGATTCTCCATGGTCCATACCAAAGAAATCACTACAAGATGGAAGGATGGACACAACTGTAACCAGATTTGGCTGTAGACCTGCACAATGCATCAATCTGAAAACCTCAAAAGCTTCATTCCAGTTGCCATGCTGCATGTGCGCGGATATCATGGAGTTGCAAGACACCAAATCTTTCAAAGGTTGCAAATCAAACACCAATCGAGAAGAAGTAAGATCACCAGATGCAGCATACATTGAAATGAGTGCGGATGTAAGGGACTCATCAGCAACCACCCCACATTTCAGTGCAAATGCATGCAGAGAATCACCAACACCCCGTGGTCGTACACCACTGCACATACCAACTATACCAACAAGTGTGCTGGAGTTAGCTCTCAAACCTTCCTGCTGCATCTCCTGCAATGCCTTGACAGCTTCTTGCAAGTACCCGTTGAGCGCGTACCCTGAGATCATCGCGTTCCAAGAAACCAAGTCCCTCTGAACCATGCTTTCAAACACACTTTTCGACACATCAATCCGTCCAGCCTTAGCATACATGTCAAGGAGTGCGGTCTGCACACCAACATTCTCCACGTGCCCTGTCCGAAGAACCATGCAGTGCACCTCCCTCCCCAGCCCAAGGCAGGATTCGGCCGTGCAGGCCTTGATAACCGGCGGGAACGTAAAGTTGTCCGAACCAAAGACACACAGCTCGCGGTAAAGATCAAGAAGCTCTCGGTGGAACCCATGATCCGAGAAGCACCGAACCGCGAGGTTCAGTGAGTACACTGCCGGGCGGCTGCGGTAGGCTCCCGCAAACACCGACGCCGCGGACGCGGGCTTGCCCAAGGAAAGGTACCTATCCACGACGGCGGTCACCAAGGAGGTCTCTTGGATCGCGCCTGCGACGGTAAACAGCGCGTGAAGCTCTCTGAGGCATTTCAGCGAACAGGTTTCGTGCAGGAACCGGGTGAGGGCGTCGAGCCGCCAAGTCGCACTCACCGGAGCGGAGGAGGCGAAGGCTCTGGAGCGGGTTTGCCTGGATTTGTGTGGGTGGGTTAAAGTTTTGAAGAATTTGGAAACGTTGCTGCAGCGGTTCGCCATGGCATGGATGATGACGGGAGCGCGCGCTTTGGGCCTCGGCCGTCTTGGCAAGAAGCTAGCTGAGTCGGGGTGCCAGGACCGAGAGAAGGGAAGTACCCCGCGCGTTGGTATGGGGTATCGCAAGCCTGGCCGGGAGGACGACGGTCGTCACACATGCAGGACGGCGTGGAACGGAGCGGGCGTCGTTCAATCCGAGCTTAGACGCACCCGTCCGCTTCATCCACGAGGTTAAGCTACCGGAGACCGAAAGCGATCATGGTCATCCTGAACTTGCACCAGGCGTTCTACAGTAATTCTATGAATTTTTTAAACATCCGGATTGTTGAAAAAAATGGAGGATGTCTGGCTATGATTCGCAAAGATATACATTTAACTTTATTACAAAATAGTAACCGCCCCAAAATAAGCAGTAAAAAGCATTATTACAGCCATAGGATCAAGCAATATAAAACCTACCAAATTAAGAGCTTGCCTATTGTTATATTCACAATGCAGCTGGTGAAGATGCAAAGACGGTACAATAAAAAGAACCTAACACACTAAAGGTGCATGCTAAATGCTCTAGTACTCGCTTGTTGCAAAGTACCTTCGCTACCAAGAGCTTCTGACTGCTGAAAGCATTTCAGATAAAAAAACAGCTTGACAAACAAGTAAACATCGGGTAAAAGCCACTCTGTCCTTGATTCGCTTGGTATCATCTCAAGGACTCAAAACCTTTCCTAGGGCAGGCATCTCAACACCTGCAACAGACTAAGCTGATTCATCGTCTGAATTCACTTGATCATTAGGCGTCTCAGTGGAACTAAATCTCGTTTTTTTCCTTCCTTTACTTGATTCTGGGTCAAATTCCAGGTCATCATCAGCGAAATTCTGGTCAGAGACCTCTGCAAGAGAAAAGTTACAGTGGCATTAGAAATGAAGATCATTACAGAATCTTGCTCTCGATAGAGTCAGTACAAATAAGCCTGACAGCAACAAACGTACTAGTTCAGAGCTAATAGCTGCCAGAAGAAATTGGAACATGGAGTACAAGTTATTGGTGCTATGTAATTTTTCATGCCTCTTCCATAGTTAGCGGTAATAAAGCAAATGAATAAGCTACAGTGCATCCAGATTTAGAATTTCAGGAAGAGCCAAAGCAGCATAAATAGATTCGTTAACTTATGTACTGCAAAGCCCTTTAGAACACCTTATACAAGGGTTGTGATATTAACTAAGTGGCGTTTGGATTTTTGGAAATGGAGTGTGGGTTTGAGATTGGGAAATGAATGAATGGTTAAGATGTATTGCGGTGGAAGGATCAATGGTCTAGATCTTTTTCTTTGTTTCGTTATCCCTAACCCAAAGATCATATCCAGGAATGTACAAATAAGATAATAAATTCAGAGCACCTGTTCTTTCAACTCGAAGCTGTTTTTCTGCATTGCAAGCTTCCTTTTTCCTTCCATGAGACACAGAGATCCTCTTCCGGTTTGTCTGAGTACCCGATTCATAATCACCCTCAGAATCCTCGAGCCCATCACTTTGCACATTGCTACCGCAATGACGCGGCCTAAAATGCTGGATCAAAGGGTTTGCAGGTAGACAGTATCTGGTCCTAGTACTACGCACATAATCACCCCCACGGAGAACGTTGAAGCTACGGCCATTTGCGTAGTGCGAGTGGTGCCCACGATTGTGTAGCTGATCGACAAAAGATGCTTCCATACAGCTTATGTACCTCATGTGCCTCTCATCTGTCCACCCAGACGACATTGGGTCTAGAATTTTATTTCCCTGTCACAAATCAAAAGAAACTTTTTTATTTACTGTGCGTAAAAAAATCCCAGAATTCATATTGAAGATTACAGAACTACTGTTTCCATGGTCAGATTATGCGTGGAACAGATAAAGTGCATTGTCACTTAAAAAGGACACTAGGCCTAAAAAGCGGCATTTTCTTGATTAAGACACGCAACAGATAGTGCAACAACAATTCCTGCAGTTAGTGAATGAATGACAGGTAGCGAGAGCAAGCAACTATCCTAGCAAGCTCGGTATACATAAACATGAATGGAACTACCAGTGGGTAGGGTACACAACATCTCAACAATCTGTAAGGTAAAACAGTAAGAACCAAAGAACAAAAACGACATCTCAACGGAAAACACCGATTTGAGTACCTGTGCGCAGCCGCCGGCAGCTGGTCCTGCCTTGATGGGCCGATTCAACGACACATCCCCCATATGGTTCTTTTAGTCAGAGAACGAACAAGCAAAAAAGAACTCAAAGATTTGTTATACACTTTATCAGAGGAACGACTCCGTTCGTATCTGCGATGAACAGAAAAGCCGGGATCAAGAACGAATCAAACTGAGGGAAGAAATAGCTGTAATTTCATAGAAGGTCAGGCGCCTATGACCCAGATTGTAGAATGAAATAAAGGTGGAACTGGATGAAGATCGCAATCGAAGAACCACGAAATCCCAAGAACCAGAAACCAAACGATCGAGCTAGGCAAGAGAAAAGAGAAATGACCAAAATTTCCTCAAAAAAAAAAGAAGGAAACAGGCGAGCTCTAAAACGCACCCTCCAGAAATCAAACAACTCTCGCGAAGGAGATCAAGAGCGCGCCAAGATTTGCTCAGCCTCCGGATGAACGGCGGCGAACAGGCGAGAATGGAAGAAGGCACGAGACGGCAAGCCAACAATAAAGAGTGGATTAAAGGGATCGACGGCTTGCGCCGCTGCTGGAACCCTTTTACGCCTACGTGCCGGCTCTTTTACACGTGGCAGGGGCTGGAAAATATCTGGTCTCAGATATTTGTTGACCTGCCTATCCTTGCCGCCGAAAAGGGCAGGATAAAAGATCTGTACGGGACCCGCCGGCCACCGCCGCCGCGGGTGAGGAAGACGAATATGCGCCGCCGAACCATGGGCGGCAGGCAGGAACGGCGTCATAGTTATCCTCGGCCTCCCTTTTGTCTCGGAGATTTTTCAATTTTTGCCTCAATACTAGAGTCTTTCGGTTCTTACCTCTGACTTTTATTTTGATCATTTAAATACGTTTTTATTTTCAAAATATACTTTTATATGTTTTTTTATATTTTTTCAACTCTTGCCACTTGATCTGACTAAAATGCTCATAACACAAACTGTCCAATTATAGAGGCTGCTCTTTGGCACTGCTCACATCAAAAAAATTTCGATAACATGCCCCATATATTTTCAAGGTTGAAGAGATTTTAACATAACCACCACTAAATCCATACAAAATTCAAAAGAGTTTTAGGACACAACAACTAAAAGTTTGCATTTCTAAAACAACAAAATAATTAGATAACAGCATTCACTTCTTAGCAGCCCGTTTAATAAGATTTTGTAGCTCTAAGATGTGGCCATCTTTTAACTTACACCGTGTCTACCATACATTACACAACAAATTACCTTGAACATAGAAAAAATTATTATGTTATAAGAACTAAAAATTGAAACAAAGAAGAAAAGACGAATTTATGCATGTCATTATAATTTTACAAACTTTAAAATATGTCATTGATATGTTAATAATATATGAAGCTCTGCAAACTTTGAAATAGTATTTTTTCTAATCCTAGATTCCTCGGACCGAAGCATCCTGGCTCCGGCCGCTTGGTCAATGCGCACGGGACCGCCGACCGCTCGGCTAGGCGCGTGGCAGGCGCGCCGCCCATCTGCTCCGCCCGCACAACCTGGCACATAGCTAGCCTCATCGCCCTCCGGCTCCATCCGGGCCGCCTGGCGCATGACTGCCCGTGCCGCCCTCCAGCTCCGCCAGAGCCCCCTAGGGCGCGTCTGTCGGCGCGGCCGGTGGCTCCCCTTGAACCGAGGAACCTAGACAGGAGTAGAACAAATGAACGATCGGATGCATTCGAATAGGAAAAAAGAGCAGTGAAGGCAAAAAAGATCACTTCAAATATCACAAAAAATAAGAAATCATCAAAAATGAAATTAAACTGACGGAAGGGTACATTCTGAAGATAAAAATGTATTTAAAAGCTCAAAATAAAAGTCAATCGAACTGAGAGGTAAGAGGTAAAGACCGAAAGACTCAGGGCAAGAACTGAAAATTCTCTTTTGCCTTGCCGCCGTATTATTGTTAGTAATCTGGCATCCATCCATTAGTAGAAGATTACCATCCTTAGCGAGGCATATCAAATTATTCCGGGGCAATACATTACAGATGAAAAAAAATATATTCTGATGTGTTGCTAAGCTGATCCTTAGCCGCTCGGCTCCGTCCTTGCTCAGACATCTATATCATGGCAGGCATCAGCTAAATGAGACATCATGGGCACCACACGACCACTTTCATGGTGCAAGATAGTACAAACCTCCGTTTTCAAATATTTTATTAATTTTGACTTTTTTACAAATTTTTTGACTGCTTTGTCTTTTCTAAAAATATTTAACATATAGATAAAAAAATATTTTTAAAGTATATACGATGACAAATTTTATAATATTATTTATAAGTTAATTAACTAAATAATTTATAATTTATAATTAATCAAAGTATGAACAGTAAAAATTAAAATTGTCTAAGTATTTGTAAACAAAAGTTTGTAGTACAATTGTACAAACAACAGCTCAGAAAAACACGACCGGTGATAATATCTGAACACAGGTACAATTACGGAGATGCCGAGGATATCTCATGAGAAAATATCTCAAGGCTAATATAGAGTCCTTTGGTAATCTCAACGTGGATGAACATAATATGTCAATGCAAACAAACAGCACACACCTTCGAGATTATCTAATGTTCTTATCTGGAAGTGGTTTCTTGTTCCCTATCAGTTTCGAGGTTATCGGTGGCTTGCAGCTTGCTGGTGCTGTTTGACTGAAAACACAATGGGCAGCTCCCACGTGGGACAGAAAGCACCATCTCGAAGTACGGCAAGATAATATCTGAGTGCTCTTTATCGCTTTGCATTTTGCAAAGGTTTAAGAATTGCTGTGCAGGTCGTTTTACATATCTCCCCCTTTTCCAATACGTCACATTACAAAACCAACTCTACAGAGCGGTCAAAGGGTCAAAAGAATCCCTCCAAGGCCCACTAAGTGGAAAATGGCTACACAACTTAACTGGAATAATAACAAACTTATGAGGCAACAGGAACTCCTTCGGATTGCAAGCTTTTCTGACTTCTGAGAGATAGCTTGTCATAATCCTGAGGGCAGCAAATGAGAAATCATTAGTCGGCTAAATGCATCATATTAAAATGATCCAACACTGAACGGAAGCCTAATGCTTTTGTGTACAACTAAACTGCGGGGAGAATTTTACCTGCACTATTGACTGGGCACAAAGTTTTCCAGATAAAACTGCACCCTCCATAGAAGCCAAGTATTTCTGTTTTGTGTAATCGCCCGCCAAATAGAACCCTTCAATTGGTGATCTTTGGAGAGGTCGACAAGGTTCGCAATTTGGGACGGTTTTGTAAACAGATCTGTGATGGTAAGCCAGAAAAGTTTGAATATGAGAGAGAGAGAGAGAGAGAGAGAGAGCATATCGAAACAAAAGGGTACTACTGATGTTAACTGTCATGATAGGCCTTTGGAAAATATCTTCACCTCGGTGTCTTCACAACATGATACTTAAAAATCTTTGCTTTACTCTGATCGGCAGCAATTTCATCAGGAAATAACTTGGCTAGCTCTTCCATAGTTGCATCAATGATATCAGCATCACTTCGTCCGATCCATTCCTCAGCAGGAGCGAACACCAACTCCAGCATTGAACGGTTTGGATCATAGTATTCCTGTATAAAGCAAAAGGAAAGAGAAAATATTAGCAACTCTAGCTACCTGACATATCATGATTCATGAAACATATTCTCAGTTTCCTGACCTATCTTGAGTCATCAAATCTACAGCACAGCCTCTACTGACATGTTAGCAACGACAAACGACAAAGACACTACACTTTAATAAATTTACACAGAGTTACACATGTGGGTGGTTGAATTTTATGTTGAAGGATATAGATATCTATATATACATTTATAACGAATTCCTTTTGTACCACATGCAATTCTGAATATTATACTATAGTTAGTAAAGAAAAAAAAAGTTACATGGCCGCTAGGTGATGCACGTGAAGGTCACAAAGCACCTAAGCAATAATGCAAGAGGCTGTGGCTTGTGCATTACTTATGCTACTCCCTAATGGCCTAATCATATTTGTGGAGTACACGTCACCTCAATAATGCAAGAGGCCATGGCTCATGCATTAGTTATGGTACTCAATAATTTACGGAGTACAGGTAAAGTCCTCAGGTTAGTACCTTGCACGTTACTGACATGTCTGCATAGACACTTAGAAGTGAACTCCTGAAAAGAAAATGGATCAACCACAATAAGGGGCAGTATATACTACATAGTGAAAAGGACACATTCAAACATCCATTATACAATGTGTGCAACTAGAATAGAACATGATATATTTCAATAAATAAATTTACAATGCAAAAAAGTCACAAGCAACAATACACATTAAGAAATTTACCTGCTGAAAAGGAGGTGGTCATATGTGTTTTTCAGTTTCCTGTCAAACCTGATACATACAAAACAATATAAATACCTGGCAAGGCTTCAAAATATAAAGAAGAGATATGAGACAAACATAACAGAATCATTTCCATCTTAGAACCAAATATTGCATCAACTAACCATATATGAACATTGATTACAGGAACTCCCACCAACTTCTCCAGCTTCTTGAAATAAGTGATTTCACTCCACTCTTGAGGTACAAGGAGCTTGAAAATATCAACTAAATCCACGAACTAATCAGTTAAAGTAAATAGCTGCAGAGGGGAAAAAAGTTGTGGAACGAATCGCACCTGGTGTCGCAAAAACATAAGCATCTCCTGTTATTTGAGTTCCATCACTAAGTGCAAAGTGTTTCACAGTTCCATCAGGATTCAACTCTATTTTTTTAATACGAGAATTTAGGCGGACATCACCACCCCTAGACCGAATGTGATCAACAATTGGCATGCATAGCCTTTCAGGTGGATTTCCATCCAAGAAAGCCATTTTGGAACCATGCTTCTCCTGCTCATTAACACCAAGTATTTTTTCTTAAAGACCCACATACTATATTCATGATGCAAATACATAGCACCATTTTCTGATGTGAACAAAGAATATAGGAATGAAAGACAAAGGACGACCAACAGAGAAAAGCTATCCTTAAAAGATAGGTATCTGATATATTACACGACCATATAAACAAGAAGTGATGTACCTGAAGAAACCGGTTTAAAGCAATCAAAATGCACTGCATAGATAACTCATCAGGATTTATGAAATTGAGTGCTTTGGACATTGCCATAAAAACTTCATCATTCACTCGATCAGGAACACCCTGTGCTGATTAAATAATTGTATCAGGCACTGTATGACTATCACATAACACAAGAAAGATATATCAACTGCATCTGCAACAAGTAAAACCAAAACTGACAAATGCATGATATGTATATCAAGTAACAAAGAAATTCCACTGTGCTCTTGTGCATTTTGTTCATTTCTTTTGCTGTTGAGCAGAAGAAATTTCCCTGCTGGAGGATAATCCAACATTGCATGACTTCTTATTGTTTTAGAAATGCACATTGTGGCCTTTGACAGCAACAGTTAATACATCTTAATCATTGCTAGAACATGAACTCATCCAGAAATGAGCTAATGGAAAATATAAGATAAGCTCTGCATATAAAGCAATTTTGTTTATGGATCTAACTATGTTCTAGATGACGACAAGAGGACAAGGTAGTATTGGAAAATACAAGGCCTCTAGGAGTGCTGATAGGGCAGCATGTCTTGTACACAGAGACTAATCTGAGACACAGAATCATACCTGCTTTTTCATCCACTCTGAAACAGTAAGGCCATCTTGAGCTTCAACGTAAGGTTGACCACCTGCCATTGCTGGCAAAAGTCCAATAGCAAACTTCACCTTCTCAGGCCATGTAAGCATTTCGTTATTTCTCAGTATGGCCCATATACCTATTAAAAAGAATTCATAATGGATCATTATCTGACATCATTTAGCAGAATGATGCTCAGAGATCATCACTAGCTGTCAATAAGGAACTCCTAATAGTGTCCAAATATTCTATTCTAGCATAATGAGAGAACTAATATAGGAAAAAATTCCGTGTTGTATATAGTCGTTACCGTTCAAAGGTGCTGGTAAAGTTTCTGGGAAGTCAAACCGACTGAATTCTCCTGGCTTGTTCGGCATGGCAAATATCATGGAGTGTTCCTTCCATTGCAAACGATCCTCAATACCAAGCTCGCCAAACAAATTTTGTATGTTGGGATAAGCTCCAACTGGAACCAAAAAGGTACATCTTTACATACAAGCGCACCATGAAAAGTGTTATATATATGCTAGTATGAGAGGGTAGTGAATAAAACATATTGATGGATGGCATTATGGGTCAGCATATTGTATACAGTACCAAAATTTGAACCACTGTGTGTTAGTAGTCAGCAAACTAACTATATGTTCCTAATAGAAATAACCTCAGCAAACAAATACAGTGTCTGCAATCTCAAGCAAGCAGTCTCAGAAGGACAAATATAAAACATCATGATAACTATGTCTTACAAAAAATATGAAGCCCAGTCTCATACCAATCCCCATCTTTGTCCTTCCAAGCAGCTACCTGTAAAATAAGTAAACCAACAAATAGAATCATAAAAGGAAAAGGTAACAAAAACAGTGAACGCAAGCTAATCAAATGCGACAAAAATCATGTAACTATCAGACCTTTCCTCCCAAAACATCTCTTGCCTCAAGCAATATGGGTTTATGGCCTGCATCTGCCAAATACTTTGCAGTAGATAGACCAGCCAATCCTGAAAATGTCAGGTCACAAATTAATAAATCTAACAGCAATTGTGATGACCACTAAAGTTAACCAGTGTAAAAAATATTCATCTGCTGACATTTATCATGAATTACATCAGACCTGCACCAGCAATCACGACATGTAATGGTTTACTAGGGCGGTCACTACTTCGAAAATATGAAGATAGTTGTCCAGCTTCCAAATAGTTTATCGTGTTCTCTAGTGGAGGTCTTGGGAAATCACGGCAGACAACCTGAAGCATAGCCAATCAGTCATGATTTTACAAAGAAAATATGGCACGGGAAAACCCTGCAAAAAAATTCCTAAAATTATGCGAGTATAGAATAAAAGATGAACCTTCAAAGCACCAGGTCTACGGTGTAATCCTTTTCCTTTGTTCCTTAAGACAAGAGACTTCACAGCAACGCTCATATGGTGACCATTTGAAAAGCATCTCTGGGTAGGAAGCTGTCCCGCAAAAGCTCTTGCGTGCTGAACTCCAGTAATGTTCATAGATGACAGGCAGCCAGTATCCATATTGAATCAACACTTGGTGTTGTCAGCACTGCTTTAACTGATAAGAGGTGGACGAATGAAGACTGCATAACCAAAAAAAGAGCAATTAATTAACACCTTCATGCCTCATGAAGTATTTTACTATCTAAATCAGCAAATAAAGAAAATTATTCAGGTTCATAATAACTCAAAGCTCGGTCAAAACAATAAAAAAGAAGGCCGAGGAAATCAGACGAGCAATCTAGACCACTGTTCAGGTCATTTACCAGCACCACTATCACATGTGCTGTGTTGAGACCATATGATTCTAGTCTTCTAAAGTGCCTCCCAATCTTCACTCTCCAGTAACAAGTAGACTGGCAATAGTGAAGTGTAGCTGTAGCCTGTAGCCTATTCCACGTCACTGCCGATCAATTGCAAATTCCTGATGCCTAACTAAACCTCGCAAATTCTACACCCTGTTGTCTTTCACAAGGCACGTACTAAGCCGCAAACCATGGAAGCGGGGCCATCTCCTTTGGGAACAGGATAGCTCAAGTGGCAGTGTGTTAAACAGAAACACCGCGTAATCACTGACGGCGAGCACCTAGGGACGGGTTGGGACATGGGAGTAAAGGGGAGGGGACTCACCAGAGGACGCGGAGTAGGGAGGCGGACCGGGCGAGGCCCGACAATAGCGGGCGGGGCGGCAGAAGGGTGCGAAGAGCTCGCCGTCGCCGGGTTTTAATATGCGGGGGATGGATGATAAGAGGGCGTGGCCATTTTGGGGCGGTGGAAAGGGACAAGAGCGGGGGCCGGCGGGGTGAGGAGGATGTGGTGCGAGTGGATGCCTTTTGGCGCCTGGTGCGCTCTGCGTTTCCGTGGTATATACCGCCACGCCACGTAACCCCACTCCCTCGGAATCCTCTCCCGTTCCCAAAAAAAAAAAGATATGGGCCATGGAAGCCTGCGAAGGGTTTGCGAAAAGACCATGTTTGGCCCAGGTGACAATTTCAGAACCGAGATAATCTGGGCTTTGCTAAGGTCCGGCCCACAAAATTAGCAGCCCGCGACACCTCATCTGCTCCTCCCTCAGTCCGTACCCTCCATTTCCTGACTCCAGAGCTCAACCGTCCCATGGCACGCACCTAATTACCTGGTTATTTGCATCTGCCAGCTAATCGTAATGTGCATGCATACAGGTACTGGTAGTTGCAATTGCAACCCCTTGGCAGGGATGCATCCCTCCTGCAGCCATTTCTCACCCTGAAGGGAAGACGACTGTTTGGTCTGGACTCTGGAGTGAGTGAGAGCCATCTGCCTCCTGCCGGGGAGGTTTGAACGGTGGTTTGGGCTGTCAAAATGGCGGGTAGAAAGGGACCGGAGCCCAACTGCTAGTAGCTCCCTCACTATTACCGAGCCACCGCGTCAACGCCCCTGCCCGTCAGATTCCTGAACGGTGAGTTCTTCGATCCTGTGCCACATTCAGTTGCATGAAGAGTGTCTGCCGTATTGTGCTTGATGATCTGCAGGTCGTAGTTCGTGCGGAGACCAACAATGGAGGATGAATTGGGTGACCCTTTGCTCGGACTCGACAAGTTCAGAAGCGAGGAGATCGATTTGGTAAGAGCATCCGTTAAGAGACAGGTTTTTGCTGCTTGGACTCTCCGAGTACGTCATGCATTGTGCGTGTACAGGAGAGCATGCCCCTGGAACAAGTTTTTGAGGAGCTGAACACGTCGCGCCGTGGGCTTACGTCGGCGGACGCGGCGGAGCGGTTGCAGCTGTTTGGCGCAAACAAATTGGAGGAGAAACGTGTGAGTTTACCCATTTTTAACTCCACTCTGCCCTCCTGGACGATGCGCCCTTTCTGAAACCATGGTTTCCGTGCTCGTTTTTCTTCCTGCCAGGAGAACAAGGTTCTAAAGTTCCTCGGGTTTATGTGGAACCCTCTGTCCTGGGTGATGGAAGCAGCAGCGGTGATGGCATTGATCCTGGCAAATGGGGGTGTAAGTCGTTACTAACTTTATTGGACATGTTCTCTGACTGGTTTACTCAAGAACTCTAAAAGAGTGTTGTACTGAAAGCAGACTCAGGGTCCTGACTGGGAGGACTTTCTTGGTATCGTCTGCCTGCTGGTTATCAACTCAACAATTAGCTTCATCGAGGAGAACAATGCTGGCAACGCTGCTGCTGCTCTCATGGCGCGCTTGGCACTCAGAACAAAGGTCTGCATGAGTGTAGTGTTTTTCAGTATGATCTTGCTGTGTTCATACATTACACTGTTGTGCATTTCAGGTTCTTAGAGATGGGCAATGGCAAGAGTTGGATGCTTCTGTTTTGGTACCAGGGGATATTATCAGCGTCAAACTTGGTGATATTATCCCGGCAGATGCGCGATTGCTAGAAGGAGATCCTCTGAAAGTTGATCAGGTAAGTACCTCATTCACACTAGTGGATGTTGTTCATAAGAAAGGTGGTAGTTGCTAGCAAATAAACTGGCTTTCTTTGTGTGCCTCTGTCATGCAGTCAGCTCTAACTGGTGAATCCCATCCGGTCACCAAGAGGACCGGCGACCTAGTGTTCAGTGGTTCAACATGCAAGCATGGAGAAATTGAAGCTGTAGTAATCGCAACCGGAATTCAATCCTTCTTCGGAAAGGCAGCTCATTTGGTGGACTCCACAGAGGTTGTTGGACATTTCCAGAAGGTAAACCATCAAAATATTCAGGATGTGGGTTGGCATGATAAAACCCTAATCATAAATTTTTCACATTGGTTTATGACTATTTCCTTCTGAAATTTCAGGTTCTGGTCTGCATAGGGAATTTCTGCATATGCTCGATTGTGGTAGGTGTGATTCTTGAGATTATCGTCATGTTCCCGATACAACACCGCTCGTATCGTAATGGAATCAACAATGTGCTTGTTCTTCTGATCGGAGGGATACCGATTGCTATGCCAACTGTTCTCTCGGTCACTCTTGCAATTGGTTCTCATCACCTATCTCAACAGGTGTTCAAGGCAATTGTTGTTATCCCTTCTTCAGATAGTATTTCAGACATCATGTATCCTCAGAGTTTCTTATCTTTGCAGGGTGCAATCACTAAGAGGATGACGGCCATCGAGGAAATGGCAGGAATGGATGTTTTGTGCTGTGATAAAACCGGAACTCTCACTCTCAACCGCCTAACTGTCGACACAAACCTAATTGAGGTATTAGTTTTTATAAAAAAAAAAATACACGTTCATCTTGAAGACAGTTGGTGTGCAAACTAATCCATCAGTGGTATATCAGGTTTTCAGTAAAGAAATGGACAAGCACATGGTGATCCTTGTAGCTGCAAGAGCGTCAAGGGTAGAGAATCAAGACGCAATTGATATGGCAATCATAAACATGCTAGCTGACTCCAAAGAGGTTCTGAATTTCTTCAATGCTCTTCACAAATTCAGAATGGTCCATGGACGCTAGCCTGTTCTGTTTCCCAGAAAAAAAAATACTAATGTTATTTGTTCTTTTACAGGCACGCAACGATATCACTGAGGTCCACTTTCTACCATTCAATCCCACAGATAAGAGAACAGCTATAACATACATTGATTCCAACGGCAATTGGTTCCGGGTCAGCAAAGGTGCTCCAGAGCAGGTACTGCTGTTGAAATTCATCACTGTATTTTAGTGCATTCACCTTCTGATACGATTCACTGAGAATTATTACTCTCAATCTCTGATGCTGCAGTGACTGAATGATCTATTTTTCAGTGATATTTGAAGTGCTTACTTTTCATGTTTTAGATCTTAAATTTGTGCTACAACAAGGATGCCATTGCTGAAAGGGTGCAGGCAGTAATCGATGAGTTTGCAGAAAGGGGCCTCCGTTCATTAGCAGTTGCATACCAGGTGGCCTTTCAAACTCATCTGGCGGTCGTTACTGCAACCAGATCTCTGAAACAACAGTTTCGGTTCCTACTCACAATTTGTTTGATGACTTGGAGCAGGAGATCCCAGAAAGATCGAGGCACAGCCCTGGTGGACCATGGATCCTCTCTGGCTTGCTGCCGCTGTTCGATCCACCACGGCATGACAGCGCCGATACCATCCGTAGAGCGCTCAGTCTTGGAGTCTGCGTGAAGATGATCACCGGTACATACGCGTGAGCATGAACCTATGCTGTGCTAGTTTGTGCAGTGCAGGATGCCAAAACCTTGATCTTGTATGTATCCTTGCAGGGGATCACCTGGCTATTGCAAAGGAGACAGGCCGGCGTCTGGGGATGGGCACGAACATGCACCCGTCGGCGTCACTGTTCGGCCGCCACAACGGCGAGGACGCGGCGGCGGTTCCCGTCGACGAGCTCGTGGAGACGGCGGACGGATTCGCTGGCGTGTTCCCAGAGCACAAGTACGATATCGTGAGGATCGTACAGGGGAAGGGCCACATCTGCGGCATGACGGGCGACGGCGTCAACGACGCCCCGGCGCTGAAGAAGGCGGACATCGGCATCGCCGTGTCCGACGCCACGGACGCCGCGAGGGGCGCCGCCGACATCGTGCTCACGGAGCCCGGCTTGAGCGTGATCGTCAGCGCGGTCCTTACTAGCCGCGCCATATTCCAGCGCATGAAGAACTACACGGTGCAGTTCTCCTCGTTAAAATCCAGTGTTACTACACCTGACAGTAAAATTTTGAGATCAAACTGGCCTGTCATAACCGCTGCCATCTCTGCAGATTTATGCCGTGTCCATGACCATACGTATAGTGGTAAGATTTAAATGAATCATATATGGCTCTTCCATTCGCAAAGCAGTAGATTCAGATTTAAAAAAAAAAAAACAATCTTCTACACGTGCAGCTAGGATTTGTTCTCCTGGCATCAATATGGGAGTACGACTTCCCTCCGTTTATGGTTCTGTTCATAGCCATACTGAATGACGGTGACGCACTTCCAAACCTTTCATCTAATTTGATATTCTGAAATGGTTGCATGACCGTCCCATCAGGTCCAGTTTTGATGAATTGGTATGTGCTCCGATCAGGGGCCATCATGACGATATCGAAGGATCGTGTGAAGCCATCGAGAAGGCCGGACCGGTGGAAGCTGAAAGAGATCTTTGCGACTGGAATCGCCATGGGAACCTACCTTGCGTTGGTCACTGTGTTGTTCTACTGGGCAGCCACAAGGACCACATTCTTTGAGGTGACACTAAAATTCAGTCGCAACATCGAGATTTCAAGATATGTTTGATACTTCAACAAAGCTGTGTGTTGCTGAGTACGTTGCAGACCCATTTCAAGGTGAGGTCCATCAAGAAAGACGTCGAGAAGATCTCGTCGGCGATGTACCTGCAGGTCAGCGTCATCAGCCAGGCTCTGATCTTCGTCACGCGCAGCCGGGGCTTTTCGTTCCTCGACAGGCCTGGATCTCTGCTGATCTGCGCATTCGTACTAGCGCAACTGGTAAGTGATCTCTGAATCGACAGGGATCTCTGCTGATCCTGTGAGTCGGTAAACTGAAAATTCAGTAAAATGCTTGTTGTAACTTGGCAAGGTGGCTACCCTCGTCGCTGTCTACGCAACCATCGGCTTCGCTTCGATCAGCTCGATCGGATGGGGCTGGGCCGGGGTGATATGGCTGTACAGCCTGGTGTTCTATGTCCCTCTTGATTTCATCAAGATTGCCATCCGGTACATCCTCAGTGGCAAGGCATGGAACTTGCTGTTTGACAGAAAGGTACTGACAGCAGTGTTTCTTTTTTCTTCTTCTTTTGCTTCCCGTTTCAGAGTCTGTTCATGGCTGCATTGTTCATGCTTCAGACTGCGTTTACAAGGAAGAGGGACTTCGGCAAGGAGGACCGGGAGGCCAAGTGGGCGCTCTCGCAGAGTGATGACGTTCAGCGGAGGGCGTTCTCCGACCATCTTCTCAGCAGCACGATGCCGTCTTCGCGGATCGCGGATCAAGCCATGAGGCGAGCGGAGATCACCAGGTAAAAGAGGCGCGGGGGGGATTGGAGATTTGTCGTTCTTGATTGGCGGTGGCACGAAGAAATTGAGCGAGAATCGGAGTATTTTTCTTTGCAGGTTGGGACAAAGGCATGCGCTACGAGCGCATCTGGAATCTGTGATGAGGCTGAAGCGTGTGGATCCTCGCACCATCCGGAGGGCCCAGACGGTCTGATCTGCTTGAGACTAGTGTTTTCCAGAGTGAAAAAGGTGACAGCTTCTCCAGAAACATTGTTTCTCAAAAAAACCATTTGTATTTTTTATGAACCATATCTGCACCTTTATCGTACGGAGGATTTGGATGTTTTGAGTTCAAGAACAAAAGATTAGGCAAATCTGACGACGCTTCATTGAACCCCTGCGCATCTGGTGAGCAAAGGAGGTTTTAGCCTTTCGAGGCTTTCTTCAAGCCAAGATGCAGCCCGGCACGCGGAGAAACGCGCAGGAGCAGCTCGGCGGTGTGAGCTAGCAGGAGTGCAGGACCGAGTGGGAGTGGCCGGCCGCCGGTCCGGCCCCGCGCGCCCGTGTGCTGCGTGTTGTGCACAATCGCTTTCACGCTGCCTTTTTCCTGCTTGGCGTCGTCGCTCTCCAGTCTCCAAATAAATAAAATAGCGTGCTACGTGTTAAACGCGAGGATCCCATGGCGTACTGGTTACTCTCAAGAATTCTAAGTTAAAAATAAATTAAAATTGTTGCGCGTATACAGTTGTCCCAAGAAGATAGTAGTAATAACAAAGGAAGTTTCTTTTGTCAGGGAAAATAACGGGGTGACGTTTCGTTCCCTTCTGAACACCCGGTGAAGGAAGGATAGATCCCGTTCGACCACCACACGCCTCCCCACACGTACGCCGTGTTCCGCATCAGTACTACGTGGCGCCGACGCGGCCAACAGTGCCACGCAGCAAGCTAGTGACTCACTGCTCCCCTTGCTGCGCCACGCCATGTGCGGCACGTGCGAAATCTCAACGCGTACACAGACAAATCGTTCCCTGTCTCCCAGGTCAGGGAAAACAAACGCCACTAGGCCCGCCGGTGCCTTTCGTTTGGTGGACCAAAGGCTAAAACTAACCACAACTACACGCGTGGATCCCCCCGTCCACACTGCAAGCAAGTCTGCAACCAGAGCGCTGCTGGGCTATCTATATATGAGCTCCTGGCACCTCATCTCGCAACATTATTTCTTCTCCTCTTCTCTGAGCCATCTGATTGACTCGACGAGTACCCTGACAAATCGCTGGTAGAGGCGCAGCAGCAGGTATTCCAATTCCCAGCGAGATCAAGCATGATACCGAGAGCTCCGAGTCTCTTTCAGATCGAAGAGGGGGCGGCGGTGGCTGCCTCTGCAGCGCCGAGGACGGCGCCGGCGGCGTCCGGCGAGCTCGTGGGGCTCAGGCTGATCATACAGCAGCCGGCGTCGCCGAGGCACCGGCTGCCGGCCATCCTCAGGAGGTCCGCGGTGAGAAGGGTCCCCGCCGCAACGACGAGCGCGTCCAAGTGCCACGAGAAGGTGTTGTTTGTGGGTCTGGAGTTCTTGAAGCGCTGCTGCTGCTGCCAGAAGAAGCTGGCCGCCGACATGGACGTCTTCGTGTACAAGTAAGAAGTGCAATCCATTTCTATGCCTGACTACTGGATGGTGCGATGAACCGTGAGCACGTTTCTCATCCAAGTTGGGTTCTGTGCTTTTGCAGAGGAGAGCAGGCGTTCTGCAGCGCGGAATGCCGGTCCCGGCACATCGCGAGGGAGGAGCGGCGAGAGATGGAGATCCTCGTCAGGAAGCGCCGCGACGCGTTCCACAGCCGGCACGCGGCGCCGGCAAAGACGGGAGGGTCGAGTCGCCGGCACTTGAGACTGCAAATCGCTGCCTGATGATGCATGATTGAGCATATAGTACTTGTGGCTGGGACGATTTTGTAGCCCTGATTTTTGTCGGCCTCCTAAATTATTCAGCAGAGCCTTGTACACTTTGGTGGTGCCGGCGGCGGTAACTGTGGATAGCACAGTGGGTTTTGACGGGAGCAAGCTGCCTGATCGTACATTCCATTGAGTTTGTTCACCTATGCAGAGGCGATTTCTGTGGACTGACAGCTGACAGGCAGTCGGAGCTCCTAAACAGTTCTTGCAACGAAAGAGGCCCAGTGCGCTTAAGAGCCTGGAAATAGGCCCAGGCGGAGAAACCTGACAACGAGACTGTCTCCCCCTCCCCCTCCGGCCCTCCCCCTCCCCGGTCGGGATGAAAGCAGAGTTCAGAGGCTACAGGCGGCCCACCAAGTCCAAAACGTGGGCAGGCCGCCTGCAGTATACCCTGGTTTTTCCAATCAGAGTTGCTGAACCGCTGATCCCAAGTGTCAATACTCAACGGCGAAGATTGTTCTTTCCCAAACCAAAACGAGAGATTTATCGGTAGCCCACTGGCATCACATGGACATAGACGCCTTGTTAACTCTAATCCTTCGGTCTCATCGACAAAGTTTAGCATAGCATAGCACGCCTGCTTAGTTTAGAAAGAAGCAACGCAAATCACACTTTGTTGACACCAACTTCCAGTTGCCCACTTGACAATACAGCCTTCCCGGAATACACACTCGGGATTGATCTTTTGCTGCCTACTCCAGTATAATTTTTCTGTTCTTCTCGTTCCGTGTGAGCAAATACTATTCTGATCAATTATGTTATCCCCATGTTCATTGACTCTCCGCTTACATAAAAAAGCTTTGGCGCGGGTCCTCTGTCCTGGTGACCATGTCTGGACTCAGAGCAATACCGCTTCCCCGAAACACTTGGCCAGGCCGCCCGCCCGCCCGCGGTTACCCTGGTTTCGCTCCGTGACCACCGCTTCTTGACAAAATTTGGACGATACGTTTATGCGCTAGTAGCTGCTACGCTTCCAGAGAAACCATTTGAAAACTTGGGCAACCCCAATCCTTTTGCCGCCGGTAGCTCTAATATAACCCGTCGGTGCTGTCACCACACTTGCTTAGTTTAACAAAGGAAAATCCTGACCACGCGATCTTTGTTTGATTAAAGAAAGGGATCCCTTAAAGAAATCCCCCAGTTGCACGGCCACTTGAGAATACAGCCTTCCCAGAAACTGGGTGGCTGGAGGCGGGTTCCGGTTTCGCACAGCTGCGAGCATCTGCCTCTCTGGGCCGTGGCGTGTGGCCGCCGTGTTCCGCGATGACGCCCGTTGCTGCCTGCCTGGCAACACGCAGGGCAGTAGAGTCGGTCGTCGTGGAAGACCACAGGGAAACCGCGAACCAGACCCGCGCGACCGCCCGCCTGGGTCTACACGGGCCGGCCGTCGCTGTCCCTGCCGCGCGACGACGAGAGCGACGAGAGAGCAAGTGGGTGGGGGCGCCCGAGGAGGAAGGGAAGCGGCAGATGCGTTGCACCCAACTGCCCTGGGAGGGACGGCGAGGGGCCCCGTGCCGTCATGTCAGGTCTTCCTCTCTCTCAGGCTCAGCCTTATCGCTTCACACGCCAATCTTCCCGCGAATTTTGGAGCCCATGCCTACCAATGCCACCACTTGACACCGCCGCGCCGCGCTTTCTCCACCACCTCCTCCTCCTCCCTATTTAACGGCGGCACATCCCCATTTCCCGATTCCCCAACCAAAGCTCAAACAAAAGCCTACGACTAGTTAGTAGTCACTCGCTTCAACCAGCTGCAAGGAGAGAACTCTAGCAAGATGTGTGGCGGCGCGATCCTCACCGAGCTGATCCCGAGCGCGCCGGCGCGGCGCGTGATGGCGGGCCACCTCTGGCCTGCTGCTGCCGGGGAGGGCAAGCGGCAGCGGAGGAAGGCGGACGACTTCGAGGCGGCGTTCCGCGACTTCGACGACGACTCCGAGGAGGACGACCAGATGGTGGACGGGGAGGAGGAGGTGGAGAGCAAGCCCTTCGTACTCCCCGCCCCCTCCGACAGGCCCGCGGCGAGGCACGTCGCCCGGCGCAGGAAGCCCGCGCAGTTCAGGGGCGTCAGGCGCCGGCCGTGGGGCAAGTGGGCCGCGGAGATCCGCGACCCCGTCAAGGGCGTCCGTGTATGGCTCGGCACGTACCCGTCCGCCGAGGCGGCAGCGCGCGCCTACGACGTCGCCGCGCGCGACCTGCGCGGCAGCAGGGCCAAGCTCAACTTCCCGGAAACATCCTCCCCCGCTGCTGCTCCGGCCAGTCGCAAGCGCACCCGCGCGGTTCCGACGGCGCTGGTCATCGACCTCGTCGACGAGGGCGAGGACCGCGCGGGGTCGATCAAGCACGAGGCCGAGGCCAACCAGAGCTCCGACGAGTACGGCTACGCCCTCCCGGACTTCTCGTGGCAGGGCGTGTCAGCGCTCGACCTCACCGTCGCGCGACCTGTCCTGAACGTCGAAGGCGACGAGCAACCCTCCACTGATCTCGGAAAGCGGATGAGGACCGAAGAGCCGGCGGCGGAGCGCGCCGACAGTGAGGCGTCACCCGCGTCCACGGAATCCGAGTCCGACGCGCTGTTCGACGCGTTCCTCCTCGGCGACCAGTTCCCCTTCTTCGGTGGAGGCGGCGCGTACGAGTCCCTGGACAGCCTGTTCAGCGCGGACGCCGTGCAGGGAAGCAACGCCGCCGCGGACGAGGGGATCGGGCTCTGGAGCTTCGACGACGACTGCCTCTTCGTGGACAACCTGTCGTTCTAAGCTTCGCATGTGGTGTGTGTTCATGTCTTGTAAATTACGGTGCTGGTTTTGTCGAAAGTTTGCAACTTTGTATTGAGAAGAGTTCAGAAATTACCGTTCTCGTTCCTAAAGATTGTGCCTGCGGTTTGGATGAGAGAGGCATCCCTGACTTGAGGGGCTGTTTTCTGTTATCTCGACGCTAATATCGTCCGGCCCTCGTAAACGGGGTTCGGTGAATCGAACGAGATAGAGACGAAACGTCCTGGACCCATGTTGATTGATGCTGAATAGCTGATAAATCGCGAATCAGTTTCATTTGCCAGAAAAGATGTTGAATTGGGATGCTCCATCTCTGGCGTTAGGCCTGATGAACTACGATCAATCAGTGGAGTATCGTATAAGTAGGTGGTCTGTGACAGAGAGAGAGGTCAGATTGGCTAATTACTGTAATTCGGCAAGCTCGGCAGCTCGCTCTCACACGTTTAGTCCACGAACGAAGTCAGTTCGAATCGAGTTAGGATTTCAGAGGAACTAGAATCGAGCCACCATCAGAATCCAGGACTCCTGATGCCGGATGGGAACGCAGCTCATTCATTTCTGATTTTACAAAAGGAAAGCGAAGATCAATTAGTAGGAGTACTTCACATTTCACAGCAGGCATTGTAGATCCATCAAAGATCAATTTTTAGTTGAGTGAATTGCACAAAATATTAACTTTTGGAGCAATATTATCAAGTTACACTGGTTGTATCACTTGTGACACATTATACTTAGGTTTTAATCTAAAATTTTTCACTTTGCACCACTTTTTAGTATAGTTAGAAATTACTGAACTAGTTATACGAGCTAGAAATTATTGAATCACTGGAATTACTGAATAATCTCTGCAAGTTTATGAACTTATTGATATTGAATGACTAAATATTACTGAACTAGTTATACAGCTTACTAAAATTACTAAACGATAGAAAATTAGAGAACCAATTCTCAAATTTAGTTAAACTCACTAAAATTACTGAACAATTAAAATTATTGAATAAGTTTTGCAGCTTACTGAATAACTAAAATTACTGAATCTAAAATTACTGAATGACTTAAAAAAAACTACTAACCAGTTTTAAAAATTACTACTTAGAACAACTGAAAATTATTGAACCAATTATAAAAGCTATTATTTATAACAACAAAAATTGCTAAACTAATTCTGCAGCTCACTAAACTCACTGAATGATTGAAATTACTAATTAAATGATAATAAAAATACTAAATGTTAAAAAGTGGTGCAAATGAAAAATTTTAGACTAAAATTAATACGAACAATAGGGCTCCAAAGGTTACTGTTTTGTGCGATTCACCTTTTTTAGTTTGACAGCAGATGCTGCATCGATTCGGAGATGACAGGAAAATATCCCTTGCTGCAGGACAGGACAGCTCCAATCGATCATCGCTACACTAGCCTTGTGTTTCCTTGCGGCAACTAATTTCTTTTTCATATCTGTATATTTTACAAATTCAAGATCAATTTGGAGACGACAGGCTTGGCCGCATGCCCTGCTAAAGATCCATCCAGGAAATAAAGACGAGAAGATAATGTTGCCAGCCCGCAACTAGGAGCCCCGAGAGACAAGGAAGATATTTCCCTTCTTTACTTTACTGCTAGTCGTATTGTTCTGTCGCCATCCGACCGGGGAGACACTGAACCTGGGCTTTCCTTGCTTCCAAGGTCTCTTCGTCCGCGTCAATTTTAAATCAAGTGGCGTTCTCATCAACAAAGGCCAGCCGGAGATGGTGTCGACGCCCAGACCCAGCAGGTCGTCCCATCACCCAACGCGCAGAAACAACTCCGTGATTGCGACTAAACAAATTACCCAGGACGTTGCCGTCCCATCACATGGGCGGCCCATCAAGGCCTCCAAACCGTGCTTGCCTGTCTGATCTTCAGAAGTATTTAGGTGTTGTACTATCCTACTACCCAATAAACGCTCTGTTTCGATGACCAATTAGCACAAAGGCATCATCATCGTCATAAGCTAGAGTTGCAGTACTCCTGTATATTTGGCCATGCCTCTTTTCGTGCCATCTCGAGCAGACAGTCTCACCAACAAGTTGCCCAGTGGACAATCAATACCGCTCTGGCCTGAACAGATCCATGGTTTTGTGTTGCTCGGCGTGCACTGTATCTGGCCCTTTCAATACAGAAGCTGGTCAGTATAATCTGATAAGGCGATTAGATTGCGGTGCGGGGAACATTTTGTTTACCTCACGTACTAGAGAGGCGACAGGGCTTAGGTAGCACGACGATGACCTAGTTTAGGACGTACTAAAGGGTCAAGAGTAAGATGATGGCGACGTGCTAGTTGCTACCAGGGTTGGATGAGATGACTAACTCCAAATGAAGCTCGGATTGGCGAAAAACATTATTCGTCGCAACATAAAACTAACATAAGCTGTCCAATAGCATAGGGTGACAGTTTTTTTAGCACCGTAAAACCACTTGGTGATACCGCCCTCCTGAAAACTGCGCCTCTTTCAGTTGGAGTGCGCCGAAGTGATGCAACGATTCGAGTGGGTAAGGATGAATGAGCTCATTTCTCTTGATCTGATCTGATCTGATCTGAATGGTGTCGAAACAGGCGTGCAAGTTGCCGAAAGGAATCGAGGCTTTTGTCGCCTCCCGGCTGCCGGAGGGATGCGCGCCAGCCTTGCCTAGTCACCCCCGGCCCACGATTCGGCTCATCGTTTCGCTGCCCTGCTCGTTTGGGCCGGGGCCTCATTTTCCCTCAGATAAATCAATCAAGGATTAATTTTGATATATGTTATTATAATTTTATAAAATTTAAAATATACTATTGAGTCTTCATGTTATTTATTTATAAGACTTTATCTGTAATTGACATATCAATAATATATTTTAAAATTTACAAAATTACGATAGTAGGTATCAAATTCCCCCGTAGATCAAAGCGTTTCCCTTCCTCTTCTCCCGCCATTGCCCTTGACCCCTCCCCCCCTCCAAGCGGCTCGCCACGCACGGGCACGGGCACGGGCGCTGGCGCTCTATATAATCGCCACCGCCGGTCCGGTGTCCATCACTGACAACACACGCACACAGCGCTTGACTGCAAAGAGCTTACTGACCGATCGATCGAGCAGCAAGAAAGAGGGAGAGCCGACTCTAGCGATCGATCAAGATGTGCGGCGGCGCGATCCTCGCCGAGCTCATACCGACCGAGCCGGCGCGGCGTGTCACGCGGGGCCACCCGTGGGCAGCGGGCAAAACCTCTGACGACGACTTCGAAGCCGCGTTCCGGGCGTTCGATGATTTCGAGAACTCTGATGGCGAGGACAATGAAGGGCCGGTCGGATTCGGCGGTGCCTCCGCCGCGGGGAGCAAGCGCAGCAGCAGCAGGAGGAGGCCGTGCCAGTACTACGGCGTCCGGCGCCGGCCGTGGGGCAAGTGGGCGGCGGAGGTACGCGACCCCGTCAAGGGCGTGCGCGTCTGGCTCGGCACCTTCCCCACAGCTGAGTCCGCGCGCGTGTTAAACCAAGTATTGTAACTTATCGTGTACGTCAACCAGGGACGTGATTCCGCAGCCAAGATTGTAGGATAGTCTAACCATATTTTAAGAGATTGTTTGTAACTAATTATAGTAGAGGCTGGCCTGATTTCTCTCTTTGGTTGTTGCACACGGCGTGTATATGTATGCCACCGATGCCAGGCTATTTGGCATCAAGATTAATCAACACGAAGCCGACGACCCAACATCAGGGCAACGCCGTTCCACCATAAGCGCCTCTGAAACTTTTCATGGTAATCAGAGCCTAGATTCGTCATGGCGTCAAGTTCAAGTGCATCTCATCCTCTCTTCGGTACACAGATCACCGAGAGACTGTCAAGGGCAAACCATGCGCTCTGGTGAGCGCAAGTTCTTGCTGCCGTACGCGGCGCACGCATGGAGGGCTATCTCACCGGCAAAGCCGTGGCCCCTGTGCAGGAGATTGAAGAAAAGAAAGCCGATGGTACGATCGTCAAAGCGCCCAATTCGGCGTTTGAGGAGTGGCTTGCCCACGACCAACAGGTTCTAGGGCTGCTACTTTCCTCGGTCGAAAAGGAGGTACTGACACAGATTGCTGCTGCAAAAACGGCGGCAGAGGCATGGGGAGAAATAAAGCGGATGTTTTCTGCTCACACCCGTGCCAGGACAATGAACGTGAGATTTGCTCTCACTACAACAAGGAAAGGTAATTTGTCAATTGCTGAATATTTTGCAAAGATGAAAGGCTATGCAGATGAGATGGCCGCAGCGGGCAAACCAATGGACGACGAGGAGCTGGTGTCCCATATCTGCAATGGGCTGGACGCTGAGTACAATCCGGTGGTCACATTTGTTACCGCCAGGATCGAACCCCTTTCAATATCTGAGTTGTATGCCCAACTCCTCAGTTTTGAAACGAGGTTAGATCTCCAAGATGGCTCAGGCGGATCCGTTAATACGGCAAATAGAAGCGGACGCACTGGATCTGGAGGGCGCGGCAACTACTTCAACAATAGTCGTGCGCAAAATGATCGTGCTCCTGGTCGTGGACGTGGAAGTCCGCGTGGGCGTGGCGGATTCACCAGAGGTCGTGGACAGCAACGCACCAACGGAGGTCAACGCCTGACATCAGGAGGCGTGGATGAACGCCCCACCTGTCAAGTGTGCCTCAAGGTAGGGCACACGGCCAACAAGTGTTGGCATCGCTATGATGAGAACTACGTCCCTGAAGAACGGCATGCTGCTGCAGCAATGAACTCCTACAATATTGACACCAATTGGTACACTGATACGGGAGCAACAGATCACATCACAAGTG
>BCLH01000961.1:91128-105328 GCA_001602315.1 Zoysia pacifica | reverse complement strand
CGGTGAGGGCGAGGTGCTCAAGTTTTGGGATGAGAGAGAGAGAGGCCGGGGAGGCAGGGACTTTATATGGGAGGGGGCGGCCGCGTCGGGGGCGACGTTGGGGCGTGGATAAGGCTGAAATCCCAAAGGATTCGGAGGCGGTTGATGGCGCAGGCGCTGAGAGATCGGCGCGTCAGTTGGGGACTGAGACGGCGCTGGCTAGGCCGCACGGGGAGATGGGCCGACGGGGAGGAAGGTGGGCTGCCCCTGGGAAGGGAAGAAAGGGAGAGGGCCCAAGGAAGGGTTTTGGGATTTTCTCTTTTCTTTTGTTTTTATTTCTTTAATTCTTTCTTTGTTTCCTTAAATCTTGAATTTTTTTTCAAGGCAATAATTTAGATGCTATGCAATGACATGAAATGCATGACATGAAATGCAACCTTAGCAATTTATTTGGAAAAGAAATTTTATCTTGCTCTAATTTATGAAATGCAATTAAGAAATTCAAAATTTTAGTATTTTGAAAATGTTGAAATTTTAGGTCATTACAAAAGTGTGTTTGAATGAATAGTGGATGAGGAAGATGAGAGGTGCCGCCACCTTTTTCGTCGTGTTTTGTTTAGGGTCACTTGAGGGCGGGGCGGTCACCGGGTGAATATTCATACAAATTTGATTGCATCGCCGTCTCTTGAAATCAAGTAGACAGTGCAATCCATGTCCGCGCGCGAGCTCCCGCCACCGCTCCACCTTGCTCATGCTCCCACCATCTCACCGCTCAGACCATGCTCCCACCACAGCCTCACCATCATCGATGACTCTCACCACCAAGGTCGAGGCATAGGAGAGGGAGGCGAAACCTAAGGAGAGAAAGCTGAGGGCATGGGTGGAGCTAGCCGGGTGCACGGCTGGCCCCGGCCCACCCTGAAATCTAAAAAACTATCAATTTTAGCACTATAGTGATACTATTTATAACTGTAGCAGCTGGCTTTTTCTTTTTGCCTCTCTTTTTCAGCCCACTCTAGCTCAGCCACTGACCGAGGAGGAGAGAGGTCAAGGCAACCTTGGTGAGAGAGAAAGATATCGAGGAGTGAGAAAAGGGATTCTTATGTTCCATGCTGAGAGAGAAAGGGGAGCAGGGTGGAAGAAAGGATTCCGATTCCATGGCGAGAGAGAGAGAGAGAAATAGGGGAGGAAGAAGAAATAATTGTACCGTTTTGCTTAGAAAAACTATTTTTTGATTGAACTATCGTTGAACTGGATGACTCATATCATATGGCTTGCTTCGGTACAGAGGAGAAAGTTTAATCTGTATTTAATTTTTCACCTTATCAAATTCAAACAGGTCCAGCCAAACTAAATCAGGTTTATTAAATTTTAGTTTAAAAATAAATAAAAATTTCATCTGATCTTAATCTGATCCAACACTAAATCAGGTCTACCCATTTTAAAATCTACTCAAACATCACTCATCCCTTCTACCAAACGAAAACTGAAGTAGGCCCATCACTCGTTCATCCCTCTTAGCAAACAAAGATTTAACTGGCATGACCATTCATTCTAACAAACACAATACGGAACATTGCAGAAGACGTCCAGCTGGGAGATTGATTACGGCCGTGGTAGGGTTAGCTCTGACTTCTTTAAAAAAGAGGTTTTTTAACTTTAGCTTCAATTTTTTTAAAAACATTTGATAAAATAGTATTTTTTGTGAGCTCTCATTTTTTAATCTCTAACTTCAATCCTACTTCTCTTAAAAAAAAAGAGCTCCTTTTTTTAAAACTGTTTGGTAAAACCAATTAAAAAAAACGGGTGAAAAAGCTCTACGCCCACCCATTATCCTACAACCTGACCACGACGCTCTCGGCTTTGTTACCGCCTCGTCTCATACGCGCGCACGTGGACCACGACCCCCATCTGTTAGTCTGCTCCCCAAGCTCCGCACCCCGCATTCCACATCTCACCACTCCCTCACCAGCCAAGAAACCATGGACGCCGATGTCGCAAGCGGCGGCGGGGGCGGAGGCGGGAGCACCGGCGGCGGCGGCACGAGCATCCACGTCACGGCGCTGGACGGCATCGTGAACGTGAACTCGCTCTTCACGCTCGCCGCGTTCATCGGCCTGGCGTGGCGGCCGTCCTCCGACGGGCCCGGCCTCGCCGACGGCGCCGACCGCCTGGGCGAGCCCTGCGCGGCGGGGGACCGCGCGGAGTCCGACCTCGTGTCGTTCCACGTGCTCGCGTTCGCCTGCTTCCTCTTCTCCAGCCTCGTCGCGCTCTGCCTCAAGCAGCTGGTCCGCACGTACTACCCGCCCCGCGTCCGGGGGACCGGATCCTCCGCCGTCCTCGGCCGGACGGCGCGGATCAACCGCGCCGCGCTGCGCGTCGGGATCCTGCTGTCCGCCGTGGGCTCCGTCGCCGGGTGCGGGTTCCTGATGATGGCGCTCGTCAACGTCGTGCAGGTGAAACTCGGCCGGCTCGGCTGCGGCGCCGGCGGGTCCGCCGCCTGGGCCGCCGTCGTGCCGCTCGTCACGCTCGTCCCCGCCGCCATGCTCATCTACATCGGAATCGTCTTCTACGCCTTCACCCGGTAGCTGCTGAACTCCTCGACCGGACCAGATCTGCTAGCAGCTGGAGGAGAAGAATACGATATTCCTTTCGATCCAGAGTGTGCTGCTGACATCTGTGAATGAAATGCGTGTTCTTGTATTCTTGATGTTACTTGCAGTGAGCTTGTTTTGAGCAAGTGAATCTGTTGCAAAAGCATTGGCAAGTTGCAACTTGAGAACCTGGTCAACGAAATGTACCGAAACTTTCAACTCAGCTACTGGTTCGACCTGACCACCCTTAGCTAGATTTTCAACTGTCTCACTCTCAGCTATCTTCTGTTATCCTCTGTACTGTGCATTTTGTGTGGGCCTATCAACCAGTACTAGAAAATCTGCAAAAATTGTCGCGTTTTTCTGTATATTTTTGTTTTGCATCTCTAATTAAAACAATATATTTTAAATTTATTATTTAACAAATAAAAGTATAGTTACTTTGACATAGATGATAAAATTTCATAAACATATACTTCGATTTAGTTCGGTTTAAAAAAAAAGTTGTTGATATAGTCTTCAAAGCATAAAGCATAAATATGACCTTTGTTATTTATAAAATATTTAATAAAAAGTAGCATCAATATACTTTTAAAAAAGTATTTTTAAAACAAATTATTTTTAATTTTGTAATTTAATAAATTTAAAATTATTTTTAATTTATATTGGTAATGTTTGATTAAAACATTTCGTTCAAAGCTCTTTATTTTTTTAGATCGGAGTTGTAAGCGGAAAAAGATTGAATCTTAGTTCTTATAAGTAACCAAAAGTATTTTTAGGAGATAAAATAATTTAATTTATTTAAATATATATTTTATTACATATAAAGATCTTAAGAAGTAGAATAAATTTATAAAAACTTCTCTTATATCTTTTAAAATAGTTGTGTTAAATCTATAGCAAAAATAAATTTGATTTAACAAAACAGTTACAGTTAATTTTTTTTATATCTATGCCATTGTTTATGTGTACTATCACACTCTCTCTGTTCCTAAATTATTATTTTCTGATGATTTTTAATATCATTTTGACTATTCAATTTATCTAAAAAATTAATTTAAATATATAAAATTTTAAGTTGTGATTCAAATAACTTTAATGATAAAGCAAATTATAATATATAAAATTTATAAAAAATTATATTTTATGTTAAACTAAAAAAAGCTAAAGCGATGGCACGACCGTTTATGTCTGCTCTCGTCAAGTAAATGTCTGCTCTCGTCAAGTAAAAGCACTTCTCACATTGATCGAAGAAAGAATTTTTTTTTCTCTTTTCTAATATCACGGTTAAATTTTAATTTGACAATACTTTTTAAAAAGACGTGACGCAATGAAAATTGAAAGAACATTTGAGCTTTAACATATAAAGATGCATCCAAAAGCTAGTATTTTACAATTTTGCTTCCATGAAATATTTCATCTCTTTGACCCAATTCATTTGTTCCACTCGCTCGAGTTCAAAGTATTACTCACTAGGAAACTTTTGTGAACCACAAATTTGTTACATGCATTCAAAGACAAGCTGACAGGGAGTAGACACTTTTTGATGTCGCCGTTTGATTTTTTCTCTTATTCAAAAAATTAGTTCAAATGTGTAAAATTTTAAATTATAATTTAAATAACTCTTATAATAAATAAAATTATAATAAAATATATTATATTTATTAAAAAAATTTGAATAAAAGTTGAAAGTCAACGCGACAGCAATTAAAGAACGTGACAGCATCCCTAGCATACACTGCATTCTGGCACACTTCAACAGATGAAAAAAGAACCACCAGTGAAACTCAAATCTGAAGGTCTAAAGGATACATCACACGGGCTTCCTGATTTCGTTACCAGGAGAAGATGAAAGGGAGAAGAAGTTTATTTCTAATTCATTATTTCTTGGCTGCGTCTGATACAAGAGGCAGTACACAGCTAAAGCCATGTCACTGCCACCAGGATTACATGCTCTCCAGTTCATGGCGACGCATAATTATTTTGCACCTTTGGCGTCTTATTCGTTCTCTGCTTCCTGCAGCCCTTCACTGTCCTAGGACCAGCTGTAGCTTTGAAGCAGGCACCATCGATGTGAGGGGCCCCTTAACTTCTTTGTTGTTTGACCATGGATCAGGCCTTACACACCAATCTGCGGAACAAAAGAAATTGTGTAAACAGCTGCTCCTGCCTGTGAGTCCGAGTTGAAGACTTCTCTGCCTCCAACTCCAAGTTGGGGGACTATAAAGACAAATCATCTCAGATTTTTACTTAATTTCTGAGTGGTCCCAAGCACAATTCTGGCTGTTGCATGCCTAGTTATGAACTTGAACATGTACAGAGAAATTATACTCGGATTATCCACACTATGTGACCAACCTGTTGAAATTGACCATCGATGTGACCGGTTATTATTTCTGAGCTCTCCAGCATTGCTGTTCTCCAGTTGGTCCAAAACCGAAGATCCCCGTAAATCAAGCATCATCACAAAATGACTTCTAAATCAAGCATCATCACAGCCATGTTGAAACAAAACTTCAGTTCTGGATCCCAGAGTCCCTTATTTACTGAAAACTTAGTCAACTGAAACAGGAGAGCTTTGTTTCAACATACCTTAAAAATTTCTCTACTGCTTCTGTGACACTAATGCAGACTCACCAAGATCAAAGAATCCTGAAAGAAACAGAAACTAAAGACTGTTAAACAGTTGCACAAGCTCCGGTCATCAGTCAGTGTGGCTCAGATGTAGCCGGCGAAGTGGTCGACGCAGCATTCTTCCTTACTTGGGAGGAGCTGGAGGACCTTCCTCATCGGAACTGCATCAGGGGGACACCGAATTGTCTTTCTAGCGTAGGGGCAGAATCTCCGAGCAGCAGCGGTGGGCTGGGGACTCTTGCCACTTGGTACATCATCAATTTGGAGAACTATGATGATCAAGTTGGCAACTTCCCTTTAGGAACAGCGTGTTCAATTCTCCCCTTTCTTCCTATAAATATGTACACATGAACATAATGAAGTTTGAATATTCTACTGTATGCACAGCCTCCATTTTACTCTCTACAATCACGGCAGGGGTCTCAGTCTGTAGTGATTTCGAGATGGTAATGCATACCATTGATCACCATGTCTAGGAGAAAAGATGATGATTAATGGTGTTACCACAACGCTAATGCTGTCGATGTTATATTCTAGCAAAACCTAATAATCTCTACAGTAGAATAGTCATAAACTTGCAGTTCTGGGATTGCCTTCCTCTCACATTGTTGTTCTCTACATTGTTCATCCATTTTCCTTCGATGCATTATACCTATTCTGACACTTCAAGTTCCATGCTAATGCTAGGTTCCTCCTAGATGCATTTCTATGTGATCTGTACTCCCTCTATTTCTAAATTGATATCGCCGTTGACTTCTAACATCATGTTCAACCATTCATCTTATTCAAAATATCAGTTCATATGTGTAAAATGATAAGCCATATTTCAAACACCTTTGATGATAAAGCAAATTCCTTATAACAAAATATATGAAATTTATCATTTTTTTTAAGAAGATAAATGGTTAAAGTTGATGTTAGAAGTCAAAGGTGACATCAATTTAGGAATGGAAGGAGTATCTTTTACCCAAGCATGCTTCACTCAAAATTTTTGACCCATAAAGTTGATATGTGCATCTGTTGCGTATCACGTAATGTGGTAGCAATGGTAAAAGGCAAGCATCAACATCGTGCTACTTGATGCCTTTTGTATGAAAATCACCCTCTTTCTATCAGAATTTGTCCACGGCCACATGATTTAAACTTTCATAAATCATATATCATCTATCAACATTTTGATGCTTACTCCTATACCGTAATCAACAAGTCTCCACCGCGTACCTGCTAACACATCAGATACCTCAAAAACAGAGACCTGAACACATCAATTGATTAGAAATAAAAAACAGTGCTCTGCATGAGCCTCTGCTGATAGTATCTGTGCTGCTCCTTCCCTGTCAGCTGGAACACTAACTTCAGAAGTAACTGGTAAGGATATCTGTTACTCCTCTGGCAGCCTTGGTGAAGGAGCAGGCAGAACTCATTTCACTTCTTATGCAGATTCAAATTTATGAAATTTAAAACCAACTGATCAACTCTAGCCTGCACTGAATAAAAATTGTGCGTTTTTTATGCCAATCATATCCAAAGTAGTTCATATATCAGAATGCTGTACTCCCTCCATACTCATAATTCAAGTCATTTTGGACAACAACACGGTCTCCAAAGCATAACTTTGACTTCTATTTTTTATAAACATATTTATCAAAAAGTGACTATATGTAAACTTTTAAAAAAGTGCTTTTTAAGACAAATCTAGTCATATAATTTTCAGGCTTCTAAACTTAACAACTTTAAAATTATTTGTAATTTATATTTCCAATGTTTGACCAAAGCAATGTTCAAAATGACTTGAATTATGAGTATGGAGAGGGAGTACAACTTATCTTAATGAAAAGGATTGATTTAAAAATTTTAAGGGATGTAAGTAGCATGATACCTTGACCACATCGAATCCACTGTTAGGACCCACTGTGCTGCCATTCTGCAGAAGCAAAGATAAGCCTCCCTGGTAATTGTTGTCGATTGTCATGCCACTTCTGACACTGCAGGGCCTGAGGAGAAGAATTCGCTGGGAAGCAGTTTGCATCATATGTATCTCCAAAAAATCATCCAAAGGGAAAAATGACTCCATCGAACTACTGTTGTTTCCTAGTTGATTCTAGCTGACAGTGGGCACCATCAATTGCTTCAATCACTTGTGTATTTCCATAGATCTAAGATAAGATAGCTATCTGAGATGTCTATATTGCTAGATATTTGTGTGTTTCCATATATCTTAGACAAGAAATATCTAAGGAGTCTGTTAAGCTTCTATTATTTAGTTTTCTATCCCTGCAGAAGATTTACCTTTTGTTTTGTTCTTTCTGCAGATGTCTTCTGATGAAAGCACATCATCTAGTGTGCGAGAGGACTCTGAGGAGGAGGAATCTACCAATGGGACATCTGCACTGCAAGCTGGAACTTAAGCTAAGAGAGCAAGGATTGAGGCACGGTGGCCGACAGACAGTATAATTGTCACAGAAATAGGTGCAGATTGGAAGGTTGTTCGTAAAAAGGAGAAGCAAAGAATGAGAAAACTTACAAGGCTCATTGCAAGGCAGAAGGTGTCACTAGTTCTTCCTATCTTTGGTAGTCTAAAGGAGGGAGGAAAACAAAAGCTATTCGAGGACTATATTACACTATTTTTGAAAATCAGGGAAGAAATGAAACTAACAACATTCAAGAGGTCAAGAAGGCGATTGCAAAGTGTTGAAGGAGCCACAAAAGCAAGCTCATCAATCAGTTTATGTTGAAAGGTCATTCTCCCTACCAGAGTATCAAATATTTGAAGAGAAGATTGGGAAGAGTTTGTGAAATTGAAGAGCACAAATTTGTTACAAAAAGAAAGTGAAAAATTTAGGCAAGTTCGGTAGAAGAACAAGTCTCCTCATAGGCAGGCACGATTGGATGTGATCAATGGTATACCTACTTTGGTTCTTAGCTATTGTTACTAATCTCTCCACTATCGGTATACCTCTCACTCTAAACCGCTCAACCAATTCTTGGACCAACCTGAAAAGTACAGCCATAGATTCGATTGACCCTTGTTAGCCAACCTTTCATCCTCGATATGCCATTGGCAGAGTTTCCCGTCATATCGAGCCGGCCTAGCTTGTGATAATACTTATTTCCCCCAAGGTTGACTAAACATTTCACTTTTTTTTGTAATATCAACTTAGTGCTCTTCAATTTTACAACTCTTATCAATACTCACTCATTGAATTTTTGAAACTATGAATGAGAGAACAAACTTTCAATATAAACTGATTGACGAGCTTGCTTTTGTGGCTCCTCTGACACTTCGCAATTGCCTTCATTGACCCCTTCAGTGTTGTCAGCTTCATTTCTTCACTGAATTCTAGAAATGGCATAATATAGTCTTCGAATAGATTCTGCTTTTCTCTCCCCTTAAGACTACTGAAGTTCGGAAGAAATAGTCACACCTTCTTGCTTGCAATGAGTTTTTCAACTTTTCTCATTCTTTGCTTCTCATTTTAACCAACAGGCAGTCCATCAACATGTATCTCTATAATAACTATCTTGTCTATTAGTTAACATGAATTAGTCCTTACTCTCTAAGCTTCAGTTCCAGCTTGTGGTACACATGCCCCACTGGGAGATTCTTCCCGCATAGAGCCTTGTTTGTCCTTAGAGCTCTCCTACGCACTAGACAATGAGCTTTCATAGAAGACATCTACAAAAGAACAATAAAAAAGGTAAATCGTCTGTAGGGATAGAAAACTAATTAATAGAAGCTTAAGAAACTCCTTGAGATTTCTTGTCTGAGATGTATGGACACACAACTATCTAGCAATTGTCATTTCAAACAATTATCTTGCCTAGGATGTATAGAAACATACAAGGCACAGATGTAACTGATGGAGGCACTGTCAGATACAATCAAACAGGAAACAAAAATAGATTATTAAATGCATCCATATAAGAAATTACCTTGAAAATCAGATAAGATTTGAGTAATTCTTGAATTCCCAAACAGAACAAGATTTTGAAGTCCAAGGTAAGGCCTCACCAATGGAAAAAAATCCTGTGAACATATTTACGGACACAATAAAATGATATGATGCGGTATGATTGCACACTAGGATTTATCAGCACTTGATCATTTAATATACTAATTGATAAGTTAGAAAGTTAACAGGAGATTTGCGTATAGGCCTGCTGTCTGATCGTTTATTCACTAATTTTATACTAAGATGTTCCAATCCTTTTAGTTTACCATTTCACTGCTTCACCTGCATTTGGTTAGGGAGGAAAATATGGATTGTGTATTTCACTTGATCATCGAACAAGCTCATAAACCATTGGTTTCATGCAGTGTTTTATGAACCATATGACCCCTGCATAGCTAGTATGGCTCACAATAAAAGACAACTGCCGCTTGAACGAGTTAAACATGAAATGAATTCAAGGCAGAGTTGCTCGCTACTAAAAAAAATTCAAATCATGTCGAGTGATAAGTGCGACAGGGTGTATTATGATTGAAATACAATCTTAAAGTAAAGTGTTGACTTTGTGTATGGACTTTCTGTATAAACTTTGTGTATGGACTTTATGCATAGATAATAGACTTATGTGAATTGACTTCTTGTATATAGATTTTATTGGTATAGATATATTATCAAATTGTGTGTTTTATTATCTATTAATAAAATATATATTGTGTAAATATATTATTTGTGTAAATACTAGTGCCGACCCGTTTCAGCGGCTCCAACAATATATCAAACATTGCTCGTGCCTCATTCTGGCCGCTTTGCTTAGTCCTTGCTGCCAGGTTTGAACTGCCTGAGGTCCTGTTCTGTTTGGAGGGAATGAGAAGAAATTGGGGTGGAATGAAGAGGATTGAATACTCACCAAAGGAGTAATAGATTCATTGCTCATCTAATTCATTTGGATTGAGAGGAAACCGAACAAGGCCTGAGGTGATGTCTGAGTTGTTGGATTTGGGAATAGGTTAAGAAAATAGAAATATAAAGAGAAAATCTTAATTATTTATGTCTCCATCTTATTAAATCATAATCATCTATCTATTTTCCAATTCCAATCTCACCTCTTATTTTCTGTTACCCACCTGAGTGAGATCAGAGGAGGCGGCGGCGGGTTTGGACTGCCTGGTGCTGGGATCGGAGGTGGCGGACTGGCAAGTGAGACTGAGAGGGAAAGGGAACAGAGAAATATCACGACTACACTGAAACAAGCAGCTTATTTGCGTAGTGGTAAAAAAATATCGCATATGTCTTAGGGTTTACAAAACCATTCAAAACTGGCTGGTTTTTACGATTGAACGACCGATTTTCATTTTAAAAATTTTAAAAAATTGAAATTTTTTGAAATACCGAATAAAACCGAAGGGTAAACCGACGAAATCAGTGGATTTCAAACTTTGAAACTGAAAACCAATAAAACCGAAGAAATTGATCGATAAACCAATAAAACCGTTGGATAAGCCGAAAAACCCAATTGATTTACTGTAGCACTTATTCAAATTTTGATTTCTCGAATTGGAGCAGTTTTTCACAATTTCCATCAAATCATCACGACTGGTTTAACCTCTGTATACCTGAAGCAAGTTCTAACTCTGCCTCCGATGACAGAAGTTCTTTTAAAAAAAATATCTTGGTTAGCTCACAACATAGTACCAAGATTATCAATTTCATTCTAGCCGCAGATATAGGACTGGCCTGTTTTCACGATTTTTGTGAAAACCAGTTGAAAACTGCTCCAAAATTAAAATTTAAAATTTAAATGGAATTTGGTGGAAACACTAAAAGTAAAACATTCAGTTTCACTGTTTCATCGGCTTTGAATTTCTAAATTGTAAAACCCAATGGTTTTACAGGGTTTTTGTATTATCTAAATTTTTCACCTTTTTTTAAAAATCGGATAACCATCAAAACCCTGATCGGTTTCATCCGTTCTCATAGAAAATCAGTCCGGCTTGAAATGATATAGATGTAAAAATCAAGTCCTAAAGTACCTTTTATACACTTTACCTATAAACTTAAAATAACCTAGATGTCACTTAGAGAGGGTGAATAGGCGATCTTGAAAATTAACAATAACTGGAGCGAAAATTAAAGCTATCAAAACAGAACTTCCGGTTTTACTTGAACAGTTAAAATAGTTAGTTTTCTTGTGACGGATAGTTAAACCTGAACTTTGAGTATTTTTCCAAGATACTTGCAAATCACGTCTAAATAAATATAAAGGTAAAGATAGATACTTAATTCACAGAGGTTAGTCACATGCACAACTTAATAAAATAAAAAATGCAAAACAAAATAAGCATACAAGAAATTATTTTATTGTAGTTCAGCGATTTGCTCCTAAGTCGTCTACATCTCCATTGATGAAGTTTGAATTGCTCACAAACCAACTGCAAGCCGACTCTCTTTCAACCATTTTCCTCACTTCACTATTTTGCTTTTTCCCTTGTCGAAGTGAAACAAACCTTCACAAACTTTCTCATGGTTCACCACAAACTTGGTGGCTCACCGGACAATGCTTAGCCGCCTAGGCACCTTTACCTCTAAAAGTAATAAATGCTCACATATTTACAATTCAGTGCCAATAGAAGAGAGTGCTCTATTGTGCTCTTAATTGCAATCTCTCAACTCAACACTTAGAATTTCTTAGAAATTAAACAAAGAGGGATTTGTCTACAAGACATTGTAATTGTACCGTCTTGAATTTGTCCAGAGGACATCAAAACGATTTTTTTTCATAGTACACTACGTTTGGTACTTAAACTTTTTAGCAACTATAATGAGAGATAAAAGAGGAGAGAAAAATGCATGAATGCTCTTGAATCTAAACACTTCTTCTTTCTTCTGATCCTGCTATATTCGTATCAATCTAAATCTTCATCTTAGGCCTCCCCACAGCCGATCAACCGTGTATATCTAACAAGATAGAATAGACATTAGATGATGAGAATTAGGATGGTGATCACACCAGATGATGCATGTCTCAAGTTAAAAGGCACCCACAACTTTCTTTTCGCTTTTTTTATCTCATTTTGACTTCTAAAAAGGTTCAAATAATTAATACAATATGCTACAAACAAAAAACATAATTTTATGGTGTCTTTAGGACAAAATCAGGACAGTTAGTGTGACCTAGACAAAGCGACCAATAGAATATCCTACACACAAATTTTCCTTAAATAAACCTGAGCGGTTGGGGAGAGCTTTAGAATGTCTTAGCTCAGTTATGGATGTGCGCAACACCAACTATTTCCACTAAGAGGAGGGAGGAGGTATTTATACCACTCTTACAAACTAGCCATTGGGCTCGAGTTGAAAAAACCAGAACTTCTAACTTTCAAAAGAAACTTGCCATTAGACACAACCTAGGGAAAAGTGAAACTTTCAGTTTGAAAACTCTAGTAAAGTACTGAATAAGAGGATAAAACCTCAACCAAAAAGGTGTCTCCGGACACTTTGACCAAGTGACGGACACTTCAGTGAGGACTTAGCCAGTTTTGCTGATTTCTCTCTTCTCACTTGGATTTTTCATCAGCATTGAAGCTAAAACTAATCCATATTGCATCCCTTTTAATAGAGTGGCACACCTATACTCAAGATTAAACAAAACACCTTGATCTTCACTTCTTGAATATTGCCACTTCTTCAAATACTTCTAGAGGGTTAGCAACATATGCTTTCCTTGAGCAATTCCGTCTTGAGCTTGTAACATTGAAAACTTTCAAAACATATGATCAATATCCACTGTATACTTTCTAAGTTACTTCTCATCTTCTTCTTTTACTAGAATTTCGACACAGCAGTATATAACTCCTTGTACATTGATAGGTTCCGCGAGATTCAACCCAACTTGTCCTTCACTGGTACTAAGGTTCCTCAGAGCCAAGACTTTCTTGCTCTTCTCTGTTTTTTGGTCCATCACAACTCCATCAAGCTAATCTTTCACCTTCTCACGGTTTTGAGCTAATTGTTGGCTTGTACCTTCAATGAATACTTCTTGAATTTCTTTATATCAACTTCAAACTTTGTAAGTTAAGAGCTTTTTGTTGAGATCTTACTTAAATCCATCATAATTCTTGATCTCACTTCTTACTTATCATACTTCTCTTGACTTTTTTGACATCAACTTTAATCTTTATAAATCAAGTAATTTCTTGCTGAGACCTTACTTGAGGCAATCAAAGCTCTTGATCTCACTTCATCTCATTTCGTGCTTATTGTTGCTTCGCTTGACTTAGAATGAATAACCTCTTGATTCTAAGGAATATGACATGTTAGAAATTGATCTCCACCCGTTTTGGCCCAACGACTCAAATGGGCCCTTGACCTAATCGCGCCCTGATCAGGGGCGCCCAGCCCATTATAGCTGGTGGGTCCCTGTTACCAGCGCCACAATAAATAGAGGTGAGAGCCAGCCGGTACTCACACCGAGTTCGTCCTTACCGTCACACCTCACCAACAAACCCTAATTCGATCTGTGAGGGGGCGCTGTACCGACGGGAAGCACCACCGCCGTCACCGCCACAATGACCGCCGTCACCGAGAGATCGACGACGTCGCCGTGACTTCTATGCCACTGCCTTGGCCACTGACCGACGCTGCCCGAGCGCAGAGGACCGCATCGACAAAAGGCAGATGGCCGGATCGTCTTCCACGACTCCGACAACCAGATCCGAAGGTATTGACCACCTTCGAACCATAGATTTATTCCTCGACACGAAACTCTCGGATCTGCACTCTTAGACACCCGAAAAAAAACTTACATTGGCATCAGAGCCAGGTCTAGGAGTGGATCCTGACGAGTATGGAAAAAAAAACTCGCCGGAACCCTACCCGCGAGCAAAGATCCGAAAAAAAAAATCGTAGCCGTAGGCTACACTGTGGCAGAAGCCCTCGGGCTCTGCGAAAGAACCGCGCAAAGAAGATCTGAAACTCTAGCCGCTGCCATCATAAAAAAAAGGGAATTCAAAAAAAGGTGGGATTTCAGGCCGACGACCACTGGCG
>BCLH01000961.1:0-80977 GCA_001602315.1 Zoysia pacifica | reverse complement strand
AGAGAGAGAGGTAGAAGTTACAAGAAGACTAGGTCTCTCTGCCATGGGGCTGTGCATGAGATATAGGATCAGCTGAGTTAATTAGTTGTTAGAATAGGATAAGATTACATTGAGTTCAGAGGTGGGGGGGGGGGGGGGGGGGGGAGCTTGTTAGCATCAGCTATCTTTAAATGTACATGTGCCAATGAGGCAGGCAGGAATTAAGAAGTCCATCTTGAATTGCCGCAGGCTTAGACCTATGGCCAGAAATCTCTCAGTCCATTCAACCACCCAAGTCAGTCCATAACTTATGTAGATTAAACAGAATAAAAAGATGAGGCAGCGCCAGAATAAATGTGACAAGAATTGCTTGGATAGCAAATAAGTATAAGAAGAACAAAATACCGTTTCGCTGTCATTATCAAATTAGCAATCCCTTGTCCAACAAGACCACAGAAGAATCCAACACCACCATATAAAATTCCCTGTAGTCAAAGAAACTGTTTCAGACAGAAGAAGGGGACAGTGATAGTTTACACACATTGCTGGGTAATAAAATAATAAAGTATTCCACCAAATAAAGAGTTACCTTGAAAAAATATGTTTCTATCCGTTGCTGAACAGAAAATCTGTATCCAGGTCTTTCAGCTTCAAAAACGCTGCAGAAATATAAGTTCTAATAAGCATAACTCAGAGATATCAATTATTGCACTACTTTATTCGTCTTGATCAGTCCAGCCTAGCATCTCCACGACCATAGGATTAAAAGATTACTTTCCTTGTAACTTGATTGTAAGCATATCACACACAACTTTACATTGTTAATACAGAAAGGTAGAAATATGGCCAAATGTAAGGCTATTATAGCTTTCAGATAATGAGGTCAGAGGCAAACCCTGCTTGCTCAGGGATAAAGGCTATATCCCAAGCCTGAACGAGTTGGAAATGGTACTTCAGTTAATGTAGCGAACTAGAGATAACTACTAGCTCCTCCATAACAATTTGTCAAATAATCATTAAGCTGACTTAACACAATATGAAGAAAAAAAGGTATTTCAAAGAAATGCTTGCTGGGTATGAAACAAAACTGGTGTGTCATGTAAAAAGATAAAAAGGGTGTTCCTCATAACAATGTTTGCCGGACACAAAATAAAACTAAAGATGCCAAGTCAAAAACTGTGTATTCTATAGAGTGCTAATGGAGTAGCAAATGATTCAGCTCAATCTTTAATATTTCCATGGATTCTACATGCTTGATAAAAGGTCCATAAGAAAACCATAAATCATTAGCAATTATGCAGGGGCTAAAAAGGTTAGTACTGAATAAGAAGTATTTGTGATCACCACAGAATAGTTACCATAGACAACTCACCTGCTTGGGAGGGCATCATAAGCACGCCTAACACGCCCAAGGAGACCTTGAGATGCAGATCCTCCACCGAATCGAGCATACGGTGCCAACATGCCGACTAAAGCCACATTCACAACAACACCTACCAACATATCTGCGGCATACAACTCAAATTCCGACCAAAATTCTTCCCCCCTCTTCTGAACCTCCGCAAATGTTGCGCAGCACGTGTCAATGACTATCTGCAATGCATTCCATGGCACAAACAGTCAACATCTTAACAACAGCTAATCACAATACAAATCGAACTAAATAACTAAACCAACCTCCGTCCCAACTTTGAAGAGGAATGCAGGATCAACCAGCATCCTGTTCCGGAGAAGCGAGCAGGACCGAATGGCAGGACCCAGGGGCCAAACCGACGCCTTACACATGGAAACAACAGCACAATAATGTCAATTCAAACGGATCTTCGTGAAACCAATTAATGAACTAAAGGATAGCTGCTTACCTGCATGTCCAGGTATCTAAGCAGCAGCAGCTTCTGTATCCCGACGGTCTTAGCCGCCTCCACCATGTCCGCGGGCAAGCTGGGCAGGCTAACCCCCCGCTTCTCCGCCTCCTGCACCACCTGCTCGAAGGTAAGTATGGGGCCGAACTCATCCTCCCCTTCATCACCCTCACCCCCACCGCGGCCGCTGTCGCCGTCCCCACCACCCCCGCCGCCACCTTCTCCCGGCGGGAGCTTCCCGTTTCCGCCAGCCCCGCCGTCGACATCAGCGCCAGCCGCCTCACCGCGCGTCTCCGGAACCGCACCCGGCTTCGCGACCTCCGCGGCCGAGCCAGCCGCGGCGACAGCGTCCTCCGCCTCCGGGACGACGACGGCGGCGGCCGACGCGCCTCCTTCCGCGTTCGCCCGCGGTGGCGGCACTAGGTCAGCGCGCACTCCTCCGAGAAGTCTACGACCCCGCGCGACAGGTTGGAAGCCTGTTAATCGCCTCCCGGCCAGGCCGGCGGCTGTCGGTCCGCATTTGGCCCCGCCGAGGCCCACGCCGCCGTGGAGGCGCGCGCCCGCGCACGAAAACGCCATGCTCATGCTTCCGCCGGGTGACGACGAGGAAGGAGGCGGCGGATCGGTGAATATTGCGGGGAATGGGACTGGATCGTGCGGGGAAATACCCGGGAGGTTGTCGCTGGAGGTAGGGGTTGGTGAGGGGATTGGTGGCGGCGGCTCGGCGGGAAGGAGCGTGCGGAGTGGGGATTGATTGGGGTTGTTCGGGCGAGTGAAGCGGCTACACTGACGGGTGGGGCCGCGACGCAGCTTGTCGTGTGGTGACGGAGGCTGACCAATGGAGTTGAGACTGAAAGGGACGTGGCGGCTGGAGCGGTTAGGGAGGTTTTGTCTTGGCTAGTTTGACTCCTTGTGCATTCCGTATTGATTTTTTTTTTTTTTTTTGCATTTTTTGAGCAGCCACAGTATACCCGACTCCCCGTTTGCCAAGGAGATATTTGATTTTTTTTATTTGAGTGTCCACAGTTTAATAATACATCAGGGTTTTTAAAACCGGTCAATACTGATCGGTTGATTTTCGCGAAAATCGATGAAATTGGTTCGGTTTGGTATTATAGAATTACCGATTTTCGCTAAAAACCGTAGGCCGGCTAACCGACCAATTTTTTTTAAAACCGAAATCAAAACTGTAGCAGTTTTCAAAACCCTGCATATCATCTAACTACTCATGAAGCATTTTAATTTATTGAAGTCATCGTGAAAAAAAGTTCTGAATAGTCAATTCTTTCTGCCCCAAGGGTTACATCTAAAGACACAAACAACGGTGCCTATTTTATTTCTTCTTTCACAACCTTATAGAGCTGTTTCCTTTTTTTTTCCCTCGCCGTTGTTCTGTGTGTATAAGTTAATTGTCCATTTTTTCTATTAGATTAAATTTTTTAGTGCAACTAATTGATGTATAGTACTCCTAGCTCAATATAACTTTAGATTCAAAGATCTAAGTTTGAATTCTAACGGTGTGATTTGTTAAAATAATTTATAGAATCGACTTCTATTCTACTTTTACAGCTCATGAGCTGTATGTGAGAGTGAGTATTGAAGTATAGGTGAATTGTTTATCTTTTCCTACCAACTTAAGACTTGTTTTGTTCCGTTTATAAACAGCTTACCGATGATAGTAAGTGATAATCTCATCCAAACACTTCACTTATTTTTATGAGAATTTGATTTTGCTGGTAAGCAGCTTCACAAATTTGAACTACAAGAATTAACAAAATCTTCGTGGTAGAATAATCAGATTTTTCTAGTAAATACTTCTCTTGTATCACTGTGATTGATGCTGAGTTATTTAATACTAAGCACAAGATACTTCCTTTTTTTTCATAATTCTCTCAATCGAGGCATCAATGCTTCGAGTGTATCACTGTGGCTCCTCAATGCAACTGACTCTGTTCAAGAGCAACAGTGGTTTTCCCGTGTTAAAGTCATAATTCAATTAAGCTACTTATTCACGCCGAAACAGGTCCTAGACCAACACACCACTTTCACGTCCGTGTGCGAAAATACCGACGCTTCTTCAATGTCAGATTTAGAGTTGCACCTAGACAACTCACCTCGGGAGAGACCCAGTCGGAGGAGGATCATTTTAGGATTGATCCGGGCTCGATCAGACCAGTCGAATCGCCTTCAAACGTCATCGAGACGAAAGAAAAACAGCAAATGAGGATCGAGTGAGGAGGATTAGGGTTTGAAAAGTGTAAAATGTAAAGGTAAATGATAGGTTCGATTAGGATTTCCTCTCAATTGGCCTTAAGCCTCTTTATATAGAGGTCGGGTGGTCGTACCCCGTGATACCGTGGATCTCTATATTAGGAAACAATTAGCTTTTATTTTCTGTAAAACTTCCAAAATAACAAGATTAGTGGAGACTCCGATCAACTGTCGGAGACTCTGGCGCCGGACACTTCGGTCAGGTGCCCAAGGCTCCGGTCGGCTCTAAGCCGATTTTAAATAGGGGTCTCTCAGACCCTCCTGTCGGGGACCGGAGACTCCGATGCCGAACACTCCGGTCGGGTACCAAAAGCTCCGGTGATTTTTCAGCAATTACAGAGCAAGTCTCTCGAACCCTTCGGCCTCTTCGATCTTGGACACTCTTATCAGGTACCGAAGGCTCTGGTGATTTTCTGGCAACTCCAGAGAGGGGTCGATCGCAGACTCTGGCCTAAGGCTAGACAGTCCGGTGATTTTCTGGGGATTTCAGAGAGGGGTTGGCCGGAGACTTCAACCTGGTGCCAGACGGTCCGGTGATTGTAGATTTTGAGTGTCAACATATGCCCTCTATTTTTTGGTAAAGCTAACGCACCACAAAACATTCAAACACTCAAAATCACTAAGGGCGATGGTTCTTTTAACTCATCGACCATATCATCATTCTTGGCAACGATATTCTCTATGCCGACCGTTTTCTTTCAAGCTTCTTGCCACACACTTGAATCATACTTTTTCAAGTAGCGGCCGTTAAGGGCCTTAGATAATGGCTCTCCTCATACATCTTCCACCATGTATGCATTCCGCCAATGACTTTCACTATTCTATATAGCCCTTCTCAACTAGGAGATCATTTCCTAAACTTGTTGTCTCTTGAATCTATGGGCAGAATAGTTTTTCAAACCAATTCGTCCATCTAAATTTTTTTCACTTTTACCTTCTTATTGTAAGCTCTAGCAACTCTCGCTTTATCTTTCTCAATTTCCTTTAAAGCACTCAATCGCTTATCGGTGACCTCATCTATATTGTTCAACATCAAGATATAATACTTACTAATGGACAAATCATTTTGCTTAGCTAACCTCAAGGCTCCTAGATTTACCTGGACGGGTAAAACGGCCTCTTGCCCATAAACAAGCTTATAAGGAGTCACTTTAGTGGCTCTATGTCTAGATATATGATGACTCCACAATGCCTCCGATAAGACCTCATGCCATACTTTCGGATGGTCTTCTATCCTTTTCTTGATGAGTTTAATCAGTGCTTTGTTACTAGACTCGCCCTGACCAATGGCATGAGCATAATATGGAGATGAATTGAGTAGTCTAATTCTGTAAGATTCGGTAAACTTTTGAACATGACCGGATGTAAATGAAGTATGTTGGTCTGTAAAATTTGCAGAATGCCAAATCTATGAATGATATGCTCGGTAAGGAACTCAATTACCTCTTTTGTGTGTCATGTTCTTGAGAGCAACCACTTCAGTCCACTTGGTGAAGAAATCCGTCGTCACTAGCATGAAGTAGTGTCCCTTCGAAGATAGGAGATGTATTTTTCCTATAAAATCTAATCCTCATCTCCGAAATGGTCATGGTTTTATTATGGGGTTCATCATGAAAGCTAGTGCCAACTGAACATTATCAAAGCCTTGGCACTCTTCGCATCCTTTGTAGTAGCGATAACAACTGGCAATCATAGTTGGCCAATAGAATTCGACCCTCCTCAACAACTATTTTATTTTTGGAGCCAATTGATACGTACCACAAATACCCTCGTGGACTTCCCCCATAGCCACTTTGGCTTCTTCATCACTCAAACATTTCAAGAGCAAATCGTCCCCTGTTCAGCGGTACAAGTTATCATCAATCAAAGTATATTTAAAAGCTATATGCCGAATTTTTCTATCTACATTTTGAGTTGGACTACGAATGTATGAAATTACGGAGGATCTCCAATCAAGTGATTTGGCACTATCACAGTTCGACGTGCTAGTATTCGAATCATCTAGTTTTAGCATTTCAAGCATCGATTTCTTAATGACTGAAAATCTACCTTTACTAACATTGTAACCTGATGCTTGTTGTGTCAAATCATTGGCTTTACTATTTTTTAGCCTAAGAATAGGATGTATATGAAACTCATCTATCCCTTGGATAACACCTAGGCATTTGCCTAAAATATCATTCAACGATCCATATAAGGATTGAAAATTTTCAGCAACTTAGTACACCACTAACAATGAATCGTCGAAAGCCTCTACATGTTTGACCCCCATGGATTCCAACATCTCCAAGCCGAACAACAATGCTTCATATTCGGCCTGGTTACTGGTGCAATCATACTCTAATCGGTTTAAAAATTCAAAGTGTGCATCATGAGGAGAAATTAATACTACACCAACACATTGACCCTCTTTGCAAACCGATCCATCAAAATACAACTTTCAAGGGGTGAATGTCACATAACCAATATCTAAATCATACTCTAAATCAATCCAATGTTCAATAATAAAATTAGCAACAATTTGACCTTTTATGGATTTTAATAATTAATAAGCCGAATTATACTCAATCAATGCATAAGCCCATTTATCAAGCCTACCACTAGAAATCGGCCTATGCAACATATGCTTAATAGCATCAGTTTGACAAGACACAAGTAATAGATAACAAATAGTGTTTTAACTTGGTGCAAGCATGATATAAGAAAAATCATAGTTTTTTTATGAGAGTGTACCTCATTTTCGCATCAACCAACTGTTGGCTCACATATGTGATCACATACTCCTTTTATCCAGCTTCTTGTGTCAAAACAGCACCAACCACATCATCTTCTGTCACTATGTAAAGACGAAAAGAACTCCACCCTTGGGTACCCTAGGAACCGGCGGCGAAGACAAGTATTTTTTAATTTTATCAAAAGCTTCTTACTTTTTGCCTACAAGTGAATTTAATTTCATTCTTTAACCGAAGAATAGGAGTAAATGCATTGATTTTCTTTGACAAGTTGGATATGAACCTACTCAAGTAATTTACTTTGCTTAAGAAGCTTTGCAATTCTCTCTTTTACGTGGGTGCTTGTATGTTTCTAATTGCTTTATCTTCTTAGGGTCTACCTCTGTGCCTTTTTCATAGATTATGAAGCCTAAAAACTTTTCGATCGATACACCAAAAACACATTTGAACAGATTTATTTTCAAACCGAAACGGCACATTCGGTCTAATGCAAGTTGCAAATCGGCCAAGTGAGGATCTAAATCAGTCGATTTGATTACCACGTCATCTATGTAAACTTTTATGATAACACCTAGCAAATCATGAAAGATAAAGTTCATAGCTCTTTGGTATGTGGCACCTGCATTTTTTAACCCAAAAATCATGACAACACACTCAAACAATACTACAAAATCGAGACACCTAAAAGTAGCTTTAGATATATCCTTTTCGTCTATGAAGATTTGGTTATATCCCACATTACCATAAAGAAAACTAATAACTCTATGGCCGAAAGCATAATATAGGCATAAGATACTTATCTTTAGGAATTGCTTTATTCAAATTTTTGAAATCAATGCAAACTTTTGTCTTACCGGTGTTCTTCTCTACCAGCATAATGTTGGATATCCACTTCTCATACCTGTAAGACCTTATAAATTTTGCATTAAGCAATCAGTTAATTTTTTCTTTAATCCGATCAAGCATATTCGGTTAAACATTCTCATCGATTGTTTAAAGGGTCTGAAACCAGATTTTATTGTAAGCCGAGGCTCAACTAGGTTGTGGCTCAACCCGAGCATTTCATTATTAGACCATACAAAACAGCTACATATTATTTTAGTAAACCGATTAACTTCACCTTATAATCGGCTTTCAGACTTTTGTTTATAAAAATCAGCATTGGATTACTATCGCTATCAAGATTTACCTCCTCAAGAGTATCAGCCGATGTAAACTCTTGTCCTAACTTATCCATGTCCTCTATCTCTTCTGTAGCTTCACACATATCGTTCGTGTTGGACCGATAGTTTTCTACTCTCTTTTGCAACCAATCTAAATTTGACTCTATTTGATCACATAATATGATTGAGCTGATTCTTCATCCGCTTTACATTGACTGGTACAAAACCATCCCTAGTCACACTAAGAAAATCATAATCCGCCAAGTCGAACCCGGTCAAGCTCTTGACGGTATCAAGCGGCAAAGAAGATGAATCGGACATAACAATACAAACTGATGCATCTGCATGAATAGCCTCTACATCATCACCAACCCATTGTATCAAGAATTGATCAATGTAGAAGGAACACATCTATTAGCGTGAATCCAGTCACGCCCTAAGATCGAGCTATAACTACCACACACATCGACAACAAAGAAAGCGGTAGCCATGGTCTTGCTCTCAATAGTGAGCTCTATAAAAGCGACCCCTTTAGCCTCAACAGGGTCTCCTCCTTCCACACCATTCAAAGTCATGTTGGTCCGGATGAGCTCGTCATCGGTCTTACCTTGCTTCTTAAACAAAGAATATGACATTATATTAACAATACCACCGCCATCTACAAACATGCAAAAAATCGGTGTGCCATTGATATGACCCCTCGCATAGAGAGGTTTCAAGTGATTCTCCGATTCCTCGGGCTTTTCGAAAATGGCACTCATTGGCCCAAAATCAAATTGTGTCATGACCTCTTCTTCCTCTACTAAGGAATTATCGAAAGGAGACAAGCAAATGGTGTTGATTTTCATACCTTACTGAGACGGTGTAGGCTCGTAGTTCAAGAGGTCGTCATTATCGAACTCGGACATGTCAACGACATGCACGTTGTGGCAGGTCTTGTAATTATGTTTTATTTCTTTACTTCGGTTTTCTTGAGCCGAAGCCCTTTGTTGGAGGTGAGTAAGTGTAAAAAAATGTGTCCCACCAAATTCTCTCTAAGGTGTGACCGTAATCCACTAAAAGCTAGGTCGGTTAAATTCTTTTCAGAAATTGTCAAATTTAAACATCGGTTCTTAACATCTCTAAGCCGCCTAAGATAATCAACGGCGTGTTCATCTTTTCCTTGCCTAATCGATGTCAAATATGACAACTTCAACTCGTTGTCCCCGGAATAAAAGTGATCATAAAAATTATGCTCTAAAGACTCCCACGTATAGATGAAACCCGGGGACAATGACGAAATCTATGAAAAAGCAATTCTGGTTAGTGATAAAGAAAACAGTCGCACTTTCAAAGCATCAATAGAACTCGCCTCTCCTAGTTGTGTGATGTATTGGCTAATGTGCTCTCAAATGGTCTTACTATCTTCACCATTGAATTTGATGAAGTCGGACACATGTCATCCACTAAGATAAGGGACCGAATCAAAATACGTGGGGTATGATTTTTGATAAATTCAGTATTTTCCCTTAATATCTACCCCTAGCGTCTCACAGAATTGCTTGCTCAAATCCTCTTTAATTCGAGCCATACACTGCTCTATATTGGCAATGGGTGGCCTAGTGGATGTGCCCCATGGCAAAGGGTGTATGCTCATTTTTGTGACGCTAAATTGTTCATTAGGTATGGGGCCATTAAGGATACCCGTACCGCTTGGTAGGATAGATGGTGTACTATACGCAATGGTACGGTAAGAAAGAACAAAATTGATCAATTCATTCAATCAGCTTGTAGCTGGATTGGGGATGCTATTAATTGGCTCTACGCTAGCGAGAGGCACTACCAAAGCATTGGTTTGCACATAAGGTTGAAAGCTAGTTTGCCCACTAAATGAATTCAATGGCATGCCATACAAAAGTTACTCTACACTGGAAGCGGTAGGCGCCAATGAACTAGTAGAAAGACCTACATGTGCAACATGAGTAGAAGATAATGTAATACTAATATTTTTAGATGACTTGGACATGTTTTCTTGAATCATGTATTGCATATCGTTAGTCAAGACCTTTTTCATGTCGGAAAAGTAATATGAAAGGTTTTTAAAAGTAATGGGAGGGTGCGAAGGTGTTTTCACATTAACAGCACCCATAGCCGCGTCGTCGACGACGGTTGCAAGAACGGGTTCTTTCACTTGAGAGACCGTGCCTTGACAGTCCTTCTTGAAGCATGCCAAATACTCTTGAAGCTCTCGATCTTCCTGCACTTTGCGCGCCTCTTCGGAGGCCTTTCAGAGCTATAGGAACGCCTTACGAGCCTCCTTGGGCAACTCTTCCAAATATGACATGACGATGTTCGTCGGTGAGATCTCGGAGGTCATGGTGTAAGAATGACAATTCGGTTTGTGCAACCGGAATCTCTCATCCCCAGCGTAATCGTCAAAAAGTGTGTTGACGTCGAAACAGGTCCCGAGCCAATACATCACTCGCACATCCGTGTACGAGAACGTCGACGCTTCTTCAACATCGAATTTGGGGCAGCACCTGGACAGCCCAGCACGAGAGGGACTCCGTCGGTGGAGGATCATCTTAGAATTGATCCGGGCTCGGTCAAGCCAGGCAGATCGCTTCAAATGTCGCTGAGACAAAGGAAGAACAGCAAATGAGGATCGAGTGAGGGGATTAGGGTTTGAGAAGTGCAAAATGTAAAGACAAATGATAGGTTCGATTTGGATTACCTCTCAATCGGCCCTAGGCCTCTTTATATAGAGGTGGGGTAGTCTTACCCCGTGCTGTCGTAGATCTCGTATATTAGGAAACAAATTAGTTCTGATTTCCTGTAAAACTTCCAAAATAACTGAATTACCGGGCACTCCGATCAAGTGCAGGAGACTTCGGAGCCGGACACTCCGATCAAGTGTCGGAGGCTCCAGTCGGCTCTGAGCCAATTTCAGAGAGGGGACTCTCGGACCCTCCGGTCGGGGACCGGAGACTCCGGTGCCGAACACTCCAGTCGGTTACCGAAAGCTCCGGTGATTTTCTGGCAATTCCAGAGAGAGGTCTCTCGGACCCTCGGGCCGAGGACCGGAGACTACAGTGCCTGACACTCCGGCCGGGAATCGGAAGCTCCGGTGATTTTCCGGCAACTCCAGAGAGAGGTCGGTCAGAGACTCCGGCCTGAGGCCGGACAGTCCGATGATTTTCTGGGGATTCCAGAGAGGGTTTGGCCGAAGACTTCGCCTTGGGGCCGGACAGTTCGGTGATTGCAGATTTTGAGTGTCACCACTACACTGTTCTTTTTAAAAGCGAGAAGTATGGCTGATGACCATTCATAGCTGTTTTTGTTAAGTAAGCAGTAGAAGAATATGGGAAAGAAAAATGTATTGTTTCATTGTGTACATCTTGTCAAAGTTATAGAGAGGTCTAAAAATGAGGTCAGCATATTAGTTTACATGTTTGTAGCAATTTTAGTTTCTATGGAACGGTTCATATAAACACATATGGACTTCGTTAATAGTAAAATTATGGAACTTGTAAGTTGGCTATTGGTCAAATTTTAACTGGATATGGTTAATTCTATTTGGACTAACCAGCATCACGAAAAAATAAAGGATAGTCATTTGTTGTAATCATCATGTGGTTTTGATTTGAATACAAAACCATGGCGACTGTTATGTGCTTTGAGCGGTTCCATTGGTTACAAACTGCACGTGTGAAAAGAGCCGAGCGCTCGGCTTCCAGTATCAGTCAGTGCAACATCCAAAACTGCAAAGCGGATTAACATTTCATAGAGGAAGAGAGAAGGAACTTAGGGTCTGTTTGAATCCGACAGACTAATTAGTCAGGACTAAGTTCATTGTTTGTTTGAAGATAAGATTAATGTTAGTCCATTCTCCAATGAAATATCTATTTCACCCCTGATTAATGTTTAGTTTATAATTGTTTGAATCAATATCAAGTTCGTTTCTGGAAAAAATTTAAAGGTATTTTAGATATTTTGCAATACATATAAATTGTTAGTCTTTATTAGTCTCTTTAGATCGACTAATTAGAAAACAATTAGTCCGTGAATGAACTAAAAATTAATTCCTCTATTAGTTCATCTGTTTAAAAGAAAATAATTCATTTTTAATCAGCAAATAATTAGTCAGCTGATCCCCTTAGCAGAAGTTAGTATCTTTGAAGCAGAAGTTAGTATCTTTGAAGCAGTTGCATATGTGGATTCATTAATTACTTTACAGCATACGCATCTACATGAGCGGGTTGTAGGAGTAAGTTACAGTCCCAACGAAGAAGAAGAAAGTTCGATATGAAGAGCTATAGACAGAGCAATGGCGAGCATGAAAGCGATGGGTGCGACGACGAGGCTGGTGGCCGGCGAAGAAGCACCCGCCTTCTCACCGTATCCCGTCTTCTCCGCCGTGCTTCCTTCGGCGCTGTCGTCCTGGTCATAAGGTTGAGCAGGATGACACGCATTATATTGATAAAGTTTTAATTTCTCAAAGATTGAATGAAACAAATGCAAACAATAATGAACTACTACAGCCTCAGACGTACCTCAGGTGCTGTCTCCGACGACTCACTCGCCGCCGCTGCCGGAGCGTCCCCTGCTTCCTCGTCCTCCTGCACGCGCGCACAACGTAAGCAATTGTTCCACATATCAAGTCAATTCAAACACCGTTGGCATTTGCCAGCACGAGATAATAGGATGATCATCATCGATCGGAGCAAACCGGCGTCTTTTCATCGTCGGTGGAACCACCCCCGGACGGTGATGGTCCGGTTGCCCCTGACGATGGCGCTGGCTCCGAGGCGGCCGCGTTGCTCGAGCCCTTCGCCGGCTTCTTCACGTCGGTAGGCGGCGCTGCCACTTCCGTGTCAAGTTTCGTCGCGGCGTTGCTGGCGTTGCCAGCCTTGGATCCTGCGCCCTCAGGCGGTCCCTGTTTGGCGGTCGGCGCCGGAGCTGCCGTCGTTGTATTTACCTGCGTTGCACGAAGACGGTTATTATCAGAGCGGGACGTGCACCGATGCCGGCTGAGTGTGCCCGTCGGATTGATCCCGGCGAGATGCGTACCACGTCTTTCATGATGCCGACGTCGTACATGGGCGTGAGGTCCGGCTGGAACAGCCCGAAGTTGCGCTCGGCGACGGGGCCGGGCTTGAGGTCCTCGTTGAACAGCGAGAAGATGTACGCCTCGAACGTGCGCTTGGGCATCAGCGGCGTGCCGGACCCGCCGCTGACCTTGCCGATGAGGTACCGGTTATACTCCGCCGCCTCGACGGGGCTGACGCCGATCTGCCCGTCCATGGCCTTGGTCGGCCACCCGGTCTCCCCGATAAGGATCTCCACGTCCTCGAATCCGAGACTCTTCATCGCGGAGAACACCGAGTCGAGCTGCGCCTCGAGCATGCTGGTGTAGGTGATGCCGGTGCCGGGGTCCAGCACGCCGGGGTTGGGCCGGGCCAGCGCGTAGTCCAGCGTCGCGCCGTTGTACCCGAAGTACGGGTAAGGGTTCACGATGAACGGCGACTTGCTCTGCTGGTGGAACTCCAGCATCGGCGCGAACACGGCGCGGTCCAGGCCGTCGCGGAACCGGCACGTCGACGGCGGCCCGGGCGGGAACACGAGGATGCCGAGCGAGTGCGGCGTCGAGACGCGGATCTTGCGGAACCCCGCCGCGACGAGAGCGGACCGGAGCGCGCGCATGGCTGGGACCAGGTTGCCGATCAGCGCCTGGTCGCCCGTGTCCACGATCTCGTTCCCGATGGCGACGAGCGAGATGTCCGTAGCGGGGTAGAAGGGCTTGACGTTGGCGGCCACCCATGCCGCCGCGCCGTCCGCGGTGGCGAGCTGCGGGATGTCGCCGTTGCCCGCGGTGACCACGAGCTTGATGCCCGTGCCCGCGAACGCGCGGACCATGTCCGGGTTCGCGTCGAACAGCTTCACGCGGTTGATGCTGGTGCGGTTGGACAGGAACGACGCCACCGTGGGCGGCGGCTGCAGGTTGTCGCCCTTGGTGCCGTAGTTCACACCGATTGCGGCGGCGCGCGGTGCTACAAAGACAACGAGGAGGAGGAGAACGGCGATTGCCATGGCGGGGGGAGGAGCACGGCGCGCCAGACTCCGGTCGAACAGGCGGTGGTGAGTTGTGTTCTAGTTTGGAGCTAAACTTGTGGATGTGATTTCATTTGTTGAATGCATGCTAATTATAGCTAGTCTTCATTACTAGTAGCGCATAAAATTGTTCCTCACATTCATCTTGGTACTGAGTGATCTCTGGGTACTGAGTGATCTCTGTAAACGTCATCGGACGGTGCTCTACCCAAATTCCCACCGCAACATAAAACCTCAACCACAACATGTTTTTACAATATCAATAATAATAATTCCTCACGGTAACATTAGTAGTCCTATTGAAATGTATACAATATCAAATGAATTAATAAGGAGTGACAAATGTAGTCTATTCCCTCCGGTTTCATTGCTTGCCATCTTGATTATAGACACGAGAATTAATGTGGAATGAAAAATGTGTGATGCACAGGAAATTGAGAGCAGCGAGAGATGAATTATAAACAAGAAAAATCCTATCAAAAAGTGAACAAAAGAAGCAAGGATATCATATTTGCAATTGACAAATGAATTTATATTAGCTATCCATCAAGGCAAAAGGTGCAGTTCCCCACCATTGAAGGAACATGATCCAAAGAGTGGTGTTCAACTATGCATGAAGTGGATTAAGGTCTAACAAGGACCTAACATTTTTACATCGACTGTGCACAACAAACCAAGATAACAAATCATTATTCAAGATTCATTGGTCATCCAAATTGCCTTTCGGTTTTTGAAAAGCACATCTCCGTATGATGTTAGCTGCACTTCCCCACGGCATGACAGGCAAAACCTGCATAAGCGATCACTCGTCATCCTTCTTTGGCTTACGATAGGTTTCCTCGATATGCTTTGCCAAGAAAACATAGGTGTTTAACAGCTTCTTGACATTAGGAACATTGTAGTTCTGAGCTACATAGACACCACATCCCATTCCCAGCATGAAAGTGAAGCTGCCCCTGAATAAACCCATTGCTGTAAAGCCTGGCAACAAGAATAAAAACAGTTATTTACATGCCAAAAGCTTACCACAACACAAAGCACAGATGATTATAAGAAAGAAAAATAGCTGTTATTATACAGTAACAGTAGGAAGAATTGCATTGCCCATAAAAGGTGTCACAATTCAATTGAAACTTGATTATTCTTCTTAATATAATGATACATAGCTCTCCTACGTGTTCAAGAAAAAAATTGAAACTTGATTCCTACATGTGCTAAGTTCACTAGCATTATGGAACGACAACTTTTAATGCTTCAAGAAAAAGCATGGACATGGCTGATATGCCAGGCGTGGGTAAATGCAGTGAAGAATCTAGTATCAGATTACTCCATATTGCAACTTGAATCAATTCGGACTAGTGAAGACTAATTCAATCTACGAAATTTTGACAGAATACAATACAAATATTTGAGTTCATTTTTACTGTAAATCTAACAGCTGAATTATTAAGCAATCAAAGTAACCTGACACACATGAAAAAAGAAAATGAAATGTCTGTGAACCAATCATGCTATATGTATATAAAAAGCACTGAGGCTTTAAGTGCCCACGACCCCACGTGTCAAGTCAACGAAGAACCAGGCAAAGAGGTGTCACTGCCCAAAATGTAAAGTTGTTCAAGATATCATGTTGAAAGCCACAATGTCATGTTATTGATAATCATCATTCAACGAAGTTTAACTGAATTACCAAGGCCATGCATAAATATTGTGACAGGATAGGTAAAGATTGCTACCAACCATGCCTCCCAATGACACGAACTCAGAACCTCAAACCAAAGGGTTACCTCTGAAAACAAGAGTCCAACCTTTTCCTTTATACGTAAAAAGGTTAAGGAAGAGCACACTAGGATCTGCACTTGAGCTTTTCAAATGCAGCTAATGACCAAGTCCTTTGAAGAAGGCTCAATGTCAATGTGTCATGAGCAACATAGTGGACCAATTAAAGCGTATAACCATTATCAGTCGCCAGCAAATTTGTTAATGTTTGTCAATCATACTAGTTTTATTACAGGTTCAAAGAAAATCACACGGTCCAGTAAATCAAATAGGATGGGTGCTACTTAAGCTGAGTAACACTGACAGATAGAGTTCACTAAACATTATGCAACCATGAACCAGACACAAACACATACTGGAAAGCAATCTGTTGTTTATCATCGGATATTCTACTTATGTAACAACAGCTGAACCTTTTAATTTTCAGCTCAACTAAGATTTGTTTAATTTCAGAACTAAAAGCAGCGCTAAAACAGTTTGATCACTTAACAGCTAAATTTTTCACAAGTTGAATGCTACAAACACTGTTCCAAATATAAATAAAACATATCACACAGCAATGGGAGGGAAGACATGGCCGGGATATTCAAGCAGAGGAGTTGATTTAAGTAAATTCTTGGAATGATAATAGACACTGAATGGGCCGTGGAGATTTGCAGGTTCACTAAAGTTTGTGACTCAGTTGTATTAGTGAACAGAAAACCAAGGCGAACTGAGTTTTGAAAATGCGCAGCAGATTTGTGCTGGCACATTACACGTCTGTATATACTATTCTTTGCAGAGGCGGACCGAGCGACAGGGCGAGGTAGGGCCCCTCCTCCCGTCTCCCCCGAGATCTCCGGCCTCCCAGTCGCCAGACACAACTGCCCGAAATCCCATCCCTATCCCTGTCCCATCGCCGCCCCGCGCAAAACTTTCTTTCGCCGCCGCGCAAAGATCGACCGACCCACCCTCGGTACATCCAGTCTATCAACGTCAACTACAGGACGGATGAGGATTTGACGACTGGAAGGGGAGCTCCGTTCTCACCTTGCGTCGAAGGTGGACGAGGAGTACCAACCCAACCCAAACCCTTCTCGCCGTGCGTGCTTGCTGCGCGCTTCTGCCGCCTGGGATCGGAATTTGTGTGGCGGCGGAAAGGAGCTGCGCGGTTTTTGCCCCCTTTTTTTTTCTTTGCTTAGGTTTAAATGAGAAATTTGTATATTTGGTACTTTAAATGTTGCTTTTTTTTTTTAAATTTGTCATCTAATCATATATAGCATCACATGTATTTATAACACATAGGACCACTTATGTTTATAATTTATAGTTCAGTGACAAATTTTTTAAGCACATTGTTTGTACTCGCAAAAATCTGAAAGCCTCAGTTTAAACTGAAGAATAAGACCCCTTAAATATGTGCACTCCACCTTTAACTTTTAAAATCGAGCACTTAGCCTTTTGAATTATTGAAAATCATCTAAATAACTTTTTAGGTGATTTTTAGAGTGGTTTTACTATTCATAATTCTATATGTCAGTTTGAACTTAGTCTAACTCATCTCCTTAATTATCAATAATAGTCTATTTTATCTTTTAAATTTTAAAATCAGATTTTTAACTTCTCAAAGTATTGAAAACTCTTTAATAACTCTCTAAGCTATTTTGGAACAACTGCTATTTTACTAGTAGTGCTTTGTTATGTTTAAATTGGAAAGTTATTTAGGGCTTGTTTGGTTGTTAGGCTGAGAATTATTCTAAGAGGATTGATTTCAGCTATAAAATAAGTCATTTTAAGTTAATAGCTTAATTTTTAATTATGAAAAATTTCATTAGAGTGGGAATTAAACTCGGTTTATTTTTATATTCCCTCATCTATAACAAGGAACGAAACCACACCTCCTACCATATAAAACGAAACCAGGTTGTGAAAGACAAATTGCAAATATAAGCTAGGATTTATTTCTATTCTAATAGAATTTTCCATTAATAATTCAATGAATTTGCTTGATTTAATTGGAATGAATACTGATCTTACACCGAACAACCCATTAGACAGTTTAGAATGCATGTCAACGATGGCTGATGCCAATGGCGCGTCCAATCTGTGACCCAGTTTCTCAATCATGCTGTGCACTTGCCTGCCTTGCTCAACCATACCTGCATTTGCACAAGCTGCAGCTATGCTGGTGAGTATGAACTGATCATATCGCGTGCCTCCCTCCATTCATCGCCCCACAGAAGTTTTACCCGTGCCCAATAGCCGCCGCAACTCCATGGGACCACGGCTCAGCACAGCTCCGGCACCGTCGCGGGCTCGGCCTCCTCGGGCGATTAGCGTAGGGAAGACCAAGGTTTCACTTACGGTTTCGACCGCTGAAACCGTTTCGAGACGGTTTGATAAAAACTGTGAAAACCTTTAAAACCCTTTTTTGTTCAAATTTTAATTTTTAAATCTGTGTACGGTTTCGTCGAATTAAAAATCGTAAGCCGAACGGTTTTTATGTTAGCCAGACGGTTTTTACTGAAAATCGCTAAAAATCGCTAAGTGCAAAAACTGAACGGTTTTTGCGATAAATCGACCGATTTTTTTGAAAACCGAGAAATTAGTAAAAAATAAGAAAAAAAAATGAAAAAATGCTAAAATTTTGGCATAACCTATTCTAATTTCTTTTAATATCAACATACACAAATACTTCATCTACAAATAATAAGACACATATTCATTCATATCAAATCCAAAGTTACAAACACAAAAAATCTATACATGGAGTTCATCCAAAAAAAAATCCAAAGTCCATACATAACTTTCAAAACACACTTTACTTTAGGATTGTATTCTAATTAAAATATACATTGTCGCCCTCTTCACTTGACAGGAGTTGAATTTCTCTAGCAGCTAACAACTTCGCTTCGAATTTATTTCCTGATTGTCCCGTCTAAGAAGTAGTTGTCTTCCATCGTGAGTACAATATGTTATAAAACTCTGTATTTTGCCATTGATAGACTCATATGGTAGGAGGTTGTGTGCTATGATCACTGCATAGATAATTGTAGTAGTCATTACCTTGGCTGTATAATGTATCACTGTCTATTGTGGAATAGTAGCTGTCATAGTAATGCTGCCTCCCATCACCGTTGTCCTTAGTAACTGTGGAGCACCATGGTTTTCATTCTGTATAGTATGTCTTCATTCTGTATAGTATAGATGTAGTCTGTCTCACCTGCAAAAGAAGTAAAGTGTAAGATAAATAAATGAAAATTGATCGTATGATGTGAAGAAATGGTTACCTGTGAATTGATGAGCTGTGATCGGTAGCTGTGAGTCAGAAACCGTACTGTCTGGTGGGTCTCCAGATGTAGTCTGGGAGCTGCTATCATTTGATTCCTGGTAAGATGGGCTTCATTTGGCGTCTCCAGAATCTGCGGAGTCATCGTTGCCCACATTTTTACCTTTCTCTTTGCTCCTTGTCCTCATCTTTTTAGCACCTTTTTTCTGTCTTGCATTTTGAATCTTCATCGTGCCTATGTGAGTATCACTCACATTTTGATCTGCCTATTCAAATATTGTTTCAGCACAAGACAAGCGTAGTAATTGTCTACCATCGTTATCATCTATAACAAGATGGCTCGGTAGAGGAGTGTAATGCCCTCTTCATCAAGAACAGAGTCAGAATTCGATCTCCTATGTTCTAACCATTCTCTAATAGGATATGAAGAATCATACAATAATAGCTCCATCATGAGACGATCAAATGGATTGATTTCTAGTGGATTATATGTCCATGAAACATCACGCATACGGATTCGAAGGTTGTAGGTCACATACACCAACTTATATAATTTGTCATGAGATAATCTATTATGCACCTTGGTGTGAATCAAGGCAAATGTACTCTAGTTGTGCTCACAACCACTCGATGATGCACACTGTGAGACTATCCATAATGCAAGCTGCTGTAGATGAGGTGTGTCACCCCCAACCATATTTCACCATTGTGCAGTAGAAGTATTCTTATCAATTGCCATCTTGTTGACCAAGTCAGTGGCGAATGAACCATGTTTTTTCTATAAATTTTCGCCTCCTGCAGGGCCTGTACACACAAGTCGGTTTGTACTATACATGTAAATACCTCTCGAATATCATTCATCATATTTCGATCCATCTTGTAAGCATAGTGACTTCTCAGGTTCAAAGGTCTAGCTGCACATATAACAATAGTTAGATATCTTTTCATAATAAACGAAAGAATACAATAATTTTGTTCGTAAGTAAGTATTACTTGCATTCACAAAGGTAACATTTCAAATATCCACCATCCTACGATTTATAATGTAGATGTATCTCTCTATCTCTCACTCATTATTCGTATAAAGGGCTTCATACTCATTTTTACACAAATAATATCTGAGAAGTACTTCGCTCAAGTTAAAGCTCTTTTCTTCTTGATAGCACTAACAAAGTATGGATTATCGACTTTTCTACCAGCGATGGCTTCTGTATGAAAATTTCGACCATGCGCGTCCAATGGTCGTCTTTGCTAGCTTGCTCTTTACAGTCCATGGACCTATATCAATCCTAGTTTGAATCCATTTCTTACTTGATCTCTGCGACACGAACCTCCTCATTATGCCAAACAATCCAGAACACCACCTCTCTGCGACGAAAGCACCTTACGATGAACTAGCAGCACCACTCTCGAACTGACCACTATACGAACGCTGACGCTGTCGAAATTTCTCCTCCTCTCTAGATAGCCTCATGGCAGCCTACATCTCCTCATCGTCTTCCTCATTGACATTTCTCTTACATGTAACCTGCTGCTATCTGAGGGCTTGTCTAGCTCGGTCTTTTTTTCGCTCGGCGGTTCTATCAAGCTCTCGACGAAAATAGTCCCGCACGTCGACGGGAACATGAGGACACCCAACTACGCTGGTTCCACGATGTGCCAAATGTTGCTTGAAATCGTGTGACATCACCCCCTCTCTTCACGCTCTTGCAATATTTGTAATGGAACCCGAGATACACATTCTCCTCAATACTCTCAAATCGAATATGACTGATCTGTCATCTTACAGTTAACAATGCCACAAATAACAAACACCTATACTGTATGTTGCAAAAAAAATGCACCAATTTTTATGGGAGAAACAAAAAAAACACCGCAAATTACCTCTGAACCCGAAAACTGACTGGATCCGACGATTCACCACCCAAACCGAGCAGCTAGCCGCTTAAACGGAACGGTTAGCCGTTTCCTCGGCTTCCCCCAGCCTAAGCGCGGAAACCGGCCGGTTAGCCACTGTTTTCGCTTAGCTAGCCGTGCTAGCTGCTCGGCTTCGGTTGCCGCGAGCTGGGACCGGCTAGCCGCTGATAACAGACGGCGGTGAGTGAGATGCAGATAAGAGATGGGGAGAGGTTTGTGGCCGAGGGGAGGTGATTGGATAAGGTCACGTTTTCTATTTTTCCATCCAATTTTTCTCGAATTTTTTTGCATGAAAATAAAACAATTTTCAAAAACCGGATCGGAACGGTTTGGGTGGTTTTCGTGAAAATCAAGCGGTTTACCGCGGTTTTGCAAACCTTGGGGAAGACAAGGGACAGGAGTAATAGGACACTGGAGGACAAGGTTTTTCGATTTTGAACCATTAAAATTGGTCGGGATCAGTTTGATGAAAATTGTGAAAATTAGATAAAAATCGATCTAAATTGAAAAATAAATTTGAACAAATTTTGATTGGAAACTAATTGGTTGTTTCAATTTATTGAGCGGTTTCATCTGTTTATCCATCGTTTTCTTCAGTTTTACTGATTTTTATATTTCAAAGTTTGATACCCACCGGTTTACACCTCAGTTTTACCAGTAATTTTTTAATTTTTAATTTTTTTAATTTTTAAAACAAAAATTGATCGTCCGGTGAAATCAGTTGAAAACGGAACCTATTTTAGCCTTTTTTAACCTTACTGGAGGTACAATGCGTCTGTTGAGGGGCTATTGGCAAGATGAAAGTACATTTATCATCTTTAATGCTGCTTAAACTCTGATTAGCGGCATTTGCCTCGATCTTACACGTAGGTAAGGAAAATAGCGGTGGATATTTCTTTTCTTATACTTATCCTATGAAATGGATACCATAGAAACTTTTATGTAGTACACTTTACTCTAATCCTCTGTTCCAAAAGCATGAGGCCTTTTTGGAACACACGAATTTTACAGAAATCGCATAAAAATTTAACAGAAATTAGTTCAATTTCACTGAAAAATATAGAAATATGAAAAATTCACTGTTAAAAAAGGGCTGAATAACACATTTTCATATAGGGAGATAATTCTTCATTTTCCTACAAAATCCCTTCAATTAAAAGACCTCTAATTTTATAGGAATATGCATTTGACTAGGTAGCAGAAAAAACATACTCCCTCTGTCCCATAAAAAGTGACATTTTTGACTTTTTAAAATTGACGTTTGACCATTTGTTTTATTCAAAAAATACAAAAATAAAAAAATAAACAAGAAAAGGTTAAAGTACATCTCATAATGAATCATTTTATAATAAAATAAATAATATTTTCACAAATTTTTTGAATTAGACGAATGATCAAAGATAGATGTTTTTAAATCTAAAACGACACTTATTTTAGGACGGAGAGAGCAGGTGCTATTTGGCAGCTTTTCATAAAAATAAGTAAAAGTTGTATCAAACATTAATTTTTTTTTGCAACTTATTAGCTCAGCAACTTCTCAAAATGAATTAAAAAGACCTTTATTTTTTTAATAGCTTTTCATTAACTTCAAATAAGATTGTGCTAAACAGGACCTAGAATTATTTCATTCCTATGCTACGAGAAAGAAACAAGAGCTCTAATGGGATGTTTGCATTCCCCTATTTTGCTATGAAATGTGCACCATAGGAAACTTCCCTCCACATTTTTTATATGGAGCAAATTTCTTATTCACCATCAAAAATTATATTATTCTTTTATTGCTATTAAAAATTTACTTTTCCCTTATGCACCACTAGATTTAATTTTACTTCCTTTAACTTATACATGATGGGAATTTATATTTTCATATGTTTATGATTAAAAAATATAAATTATAATTAAAATACTCAATACTGTAAGTTATATTAAAAAATAGAGTATGTTAGACCAATATTTACAATTTTTTAATCGTGAACATATGTAAAATATAAATTCACGCAATGTATAAGCAATATGTCTAGTAGATTTTTTAAATTCAAGTTAAAATGCATTTTTGGCTAGGAGCAAATGGTGATCATGACATAAAAAGAAAGCAAAATTAAAGCTAGTGATAAATAAGAGAAAAGTAAAATTTTCATGGCGAATAAAGGAGAAGTAAAATTTTCCATGCAGAGTAAGGAACTTCCCCTTTTATGTGCCCCAGTCATCCATTCAAAGGGAAGAACAATGATAATTTTCTATTGGAGATGGATCATCCGGTTTTCATATAAACTTTATGCCGTTCCAAATGGAGCTTCCCTTCAATCCAAAGGATTTCTTAAAATTGAGCTCATCAAAATGACAGTTATTCCATTGACATTTTGATTTTTCATGTCTCATTTTCTTTGGTTTCATGTTATTTTTCTCTCTCAGACCATATAAATTCCACGTTTTGTTGCCATCGACCGCATGTCTAGGTAAGGTGCAAGAAAAGATACTGCATCTAGGCGCCCACCCTGAGCGTTGCTTCTTGTCCAGCTGTTCGCTGCTGTCACCCAACGAGTCCTGTTTGTAAACTAGAAGTTTTATAAAAATTAATTCAATTTTATAAAAAAATAAGAATGAGAAAAATTTCGACTTTCTAACATGCAACTCATATTGCTAAAGGAGTCCTAGGGCAAGACTTCATATGAGTTGATAGAGAAAAAATAAAAACTAAATCTAGAAAAATAGAAAAAGAGTCATACAAATCAAAATTTAAATAAACTACCATTCTGCTTAAAGATGAGCCTCGAAATACCTAATCAAAGGAACACTCTTAATTTGTCTTGGTTTATAGAAAGGGAAATGAAAAAGAGACCATTACAGATGGAAAAATTTCTTCTTTTTTCCTATGAAATATACATACGCCAAGATTTTTTTGGTTTTCCATGAAGTGTTTCAAATTACTGAACATTACTTTAATCCATAAAAATCATACTTCTTCATTTTTTTCTTAAAAAACCTCCAACCAAGAGGCCCCGTAGGGTTTTATGAAATTTACCGTTGGTGTCCTATGAAACCATACTTCGCTCGATGTAGCCCCGCTGTCCCAGCCGCTCCCACAAACATCAGTCAAGAGGCCGCCGCCGACCCTGCCAACCTCGCTGACCCGCCGGAGATCTAGTTCCTCTCCAGGCGCCGGGGACCATGTCGAGCGGCCTGGACATGTCGCTGGACGACCTCATCAAGCAGTCCAAGTCCCGGCCCAAGGCCAACGCCGCCTCCTCGTCGGGGCCCACCCGCCGCGCTCCGCAGGCCGCCCGCGCCGCGCCATACCCACCGGCGGTCCCCATGGTACGCCGCGCTCCCCCTCCTTGCCCCGGGCTTCCGGCCCTACCCTCCGCGAGGAAACCCTAACACCGGCGCCGCCTGCCGGTCCTTTCCAGGCCCGCGCCGCCGACTCGCCATACGGGATCTATGCAGACCACGTCGCCGCCCTTGCCGCTGCCGCGCCGGCGCCAGCCTACGCGGGGTTGCTCGAGACGGGGGCAAAGCTGTACATCTCCAACCTCGACCCCGGCGTCACCATCGAGGATGTGAAGGTGCTTCTCTCTCTCTCTCTCTCGTTGCTGTTCTATTCGGTAAAAAGAAATGCTAGTACTAAGGCCCTGTTTGTTAGCTTTTGTCATTATTTACGCACTCCATCCCTGTGAATGAAACCAGCTAGCAATATTAAGTTTACCATAAGGTCCATAATTCTGTTTAATGATTTAATTTTAGCCTTTCTTTTATAGTAGTGGTATCAATTAATGTTCACAGTTTACTAATTTCTAGTAGTTGGAAGCCATTTCTAGTTTCTATGCAAAGTTAGTTTTATCTGAATATTTTAAAACTGAGGTCGAGGGGGATCTAAATATTCTCTTCTTCATGTCGCCCTGGTCAATAAGAAATGATTATTATAGAGGCTGTATGCTTACTCTGATATGAGCCCAGTCATGGTCAAATTTGGAATTTAGCTGTATGTAGAATTTCAACTCGTACTATGCAAGCCCCACTCAAAGACGGTCAGTACTGGATAAAGGTTTAGCCAAATTTTTTGTTGGTTGTGTCTGAAGCTTTTCTTTTCTGACGCAAGTCATGTTAACAATATTGCTCAGATCCTCTCTGAAGAATAGACATCGAAATTATGTGGTTAAATGGGTCTACAGATCCTGCTTTTATGTTTTCTGATTTTTGGCAACATGTGAATTCTGTATATATAAGCTTGGCTTTTAGGCTTGAATTTCTTTAAAGAAAATGAGCATCATGACTATATGTTTCAATGGATCTATTGGTGAAGACTTTGCTTGTTCCGATTTTTTTTTTTGGTAAAATGGCCTTTTTTAAAACAGCATAATTGAAAATTTGTGGCTAAATGGAGTTATGGATTTCATGCTTCCATGTAAAACATTCTTTGAGTGAATTGTTTGGTGAAAGCTATCCTTTTTTTTTTCTATTTGTTTGTTAATAGTGTGCGACTGCTTCTTTTGAAAGAATGTTTTCGATTTGTAGACCATACTTATATGACCTAGTTGCAGTACTCAATTGCTCTTTCTATTCTTAATGATAAGAACTTCGTAATTTTTTGGCCAAACACTATCACTTTAGGTAGATAGTCTTTCCTATTGAATGGTATGTGTTTAACTGATTCAAGAAGTGGTATAGGATATTTCTGATCATTGATCAGTACTGAATGTAATGTGCTAAATACTTATAGTAACAAAGTTAAAATAGCACAGTCAGGTTCCTCATATATGGATTTCCAACATGCCATGTTTTGCCAACTTTTGCAAATCTGCTTGTTATCTGGCGATAAGAGTTCATGGTTAAAGTTTGCAAATCTGCTTTGTTATCTGGCGATAAGAGTTCATGGTTAAAGTTTGCAAATCTGCTTGTTATCTGGCGATAAGAGTTCATGGTTAAAGTTTGCAAATCTGCTTGTTATCTGGCAATAAGAGTTCATGGTTAAAGTTTGTATCTCAAGAAGCAGTACCATACTCTGTTTTTCATGATAGCAATTATTGACTTGCATTGTTCTGTTTCATCAGGACCTTTTCTCAGAGGTTGGTGAGCTGAAGCGTTATTCGGTTAACTATGACCAGGATGGGAGATCCAAGGTAAATTTTTCACTATGATCTTGTGGCCTTGTTTAACCTAGCATAGCATTTGCTCATTGTGAACTTTCTCGATCCCTGTTTTCTTCTCTTTTTTTGGTTAGGGAACTGCAGAAGTTGTCTTTGCAAGGAAAGCGGATGCATTGGATGCTATCAAGAGATACGATGGTGTTCTACTTGATGGGAAGCCAATGAAGATAGATCTAATCGGAAATAATTCTGAACCAACCCCAATGCTGCCATTGATCTATAAACGTCCTTTACAGAATTACGGTGAAATTCATAGCAGGTTGGTTCCATTGATTTCTTTTTATGATCACTAATTAAGTCATTTTAACTTCCTTTTCATGTAGTTTACGCTATGAGTCCAAAAATAGTTATCCCTACGTCCATAAAAGATTTTGTATTTCATCTGGATTGTCACTAAGAGTACTTCAAATTAACAAACGGCTTCCTGCATAAAAACAATTGGGAAAACAGGTGCATGAATCTGAATCAACTGGTTTTATGTGGTCATCATTTTGTTTAGTGAAACAGTGCAAATGCTTTCAGTTCTAGAGCTGCTCAGGTTGTGATACTGCACCTGCAAGGTAGCATAGTATGTCTTGTGGGGCAAACACTATATCCGCAGGCCTCAGCCAGGGGCGCAGGCGGCTGTTAGGAAGGCAATTATCTTTACCTAAACTCTGGGCCTTCGTTTAGGGAGGTGATTATGTTACCTTAACTTCTTTAGGAGATTTCCTTATCTAGTTGTTGGCGAAGAGTCTATTTAATCTTGTAATGGTGAACCCTGTTTTCCTAAATGGCAAACGATAAGCAGTCGGTCAGCCATCGTTTAGTGTTTAAACATCATTTAATTCCATCTAGACGACGTTTAGGCCTAGACGGGGGCAACTGTCTAGCGTTTAGACACCGTTTAAACTGCTGTTTAATTGTTTAGGAAAACAGGTAATGGACGCGAAAGAACCAATCAGAAATCAATTATTATTCTTCAATTCCACCTTCAACTACGAACTCGTGCTGTGATCAGCCACAACTACGAACTGTGCAGCCAAGGGCCAGTTACCGTGAGTATCAGTGCCCTTGACAACCTGATATCATTATCTAGGAGCTCTGAAAGGAATAACTCTTGTGGCTGATATGTTTAGTTTTTTTTTTCTCCTTTCTTTTAGTTAAGTAAGTCAATGCTTGTAGTCGAAGGAATATTTTTTTTGGGCTGGTTAACAAGCCTTCTGGTAGAAGACAACTCAAGTCTTGTAGTAGAATGTACTTGTAGTGGAAGCCTTTGTGTGTATCTACAAAACACGGATACGTCTCGGATATGTATTCCGTATGGATACGTATCTAAAAAGTATCCGAAAAAAATAAATACAAAAAAAACAGATACTTCAATGGATACGTACTGGCTACTATAGCCCAGTATGGGATACGTTTTTTGTCTAGCCCACTGAGCGGCGACACTTGGGGTAGCGACGACGAGGTGAGGTGGCATGTGGTGGAGGGGGAGAGAACGAGGGCAGCGAGATCCGATCTTCGAAGGAGGGGGCGAGCAACAGCGGTGCTGCCATGAGATCCAAGGAGGTGGTGGGGAGGAGACGTCGGCAGAAGAGCCGTTCGCTGGACGCTGTGGCAGCGCGTGGCCTATTCCTCGTGCCGGCGAGTAGGAGAAGCGAACCTCCGATTGCCACTGGATCCTAGGCATGCACGCAGAGAGGGGGGGGGGGGGGGGGGGGGGGGGGGGGGGGGGGGGGGGGGGGGGGGGGGGGGGGGGGGGGGGGGGGGGGGGGGGGGGGGAGAGGGAGAGAGGGAGGGAAGAAGTGGCGGCTGGTGGTGGGGGATGGACGGGATGAGCCTGTGAGATGAACTAGGATTTATATACTCTAGGATTAGAAGAGGATAGTGGCCTATTGGGCTGGTATGATTCATTTGTGAACCTTTGTTATGGCCCAATTTTATTTCTTTTTTGATTTTCTCCATTCTTTTCTCATTATTTATAACTTTGAAATTAAATTATATTATTTTTTTAAAAAATAAAACGTATCCACGTATCAGGTTTTTAGAAAAAATGCCGTACTACCGTATCCGTATCCGCTGGATACAGATACACGTATCCATATCCGTGCCGAATAGGTGTGTATCTTGTGATATAAATAAAGGAGTAGCATTTCAATCCCAGATCTTTACTCTCTTCTTCCTTGGCTCTTGGCTTCTCACCCAAGCACTATGCTGCCAACAGCCAAGTTAGGATGTTGACGTTGCTGGGATGGCGTTGTGTTGCGGAGGCTAGGATGCGTGCCGTGGCTGATGCACGCAAGGAAGGAATTTCTCTTCGGCTTAGAGGTTGTCGGAAATTGTGGCATTGTACCAGATGCTCTGCTAAAGAGTTTCTAGGCAGGTTTACTGTTTAAGGATTTTGGCGCTCTTTAGACTTCAATTCGTGTCCCTCTTAATAGAACAACATACATATTCTCAGGAATAAGTAAAACAAGTGATTCTTCCATGAGAATAGGTTCTAGAAAAATATTCGATGAAATTGAGTGTCTTCTTTTTCTTTTCTCATTCTTTTCTTCTTTTTGAATATTCCACACTGTCAATACACTTGGAAACTTGCATCAATTCCTTGAATGGTTTGTTATCCTTCACCAAAACCCAGTAGGAGGCCTAGATGAACTTTCAATCTCTCACTTTTTGGTGATTGATGACAACTCATTCAAGACTTCAAAAAGAGAATAATTCTTGATTTTGGTAGCTCACCCTAAACATGTGCATGGATTTAAATACCTTAGTTTGGCTTTACCATTCCAATTGCATAAGTTCTAGAAAAAATTGAGAGCCTCCCCCCTATATCCAAGCATCCGTGGGGTGCAACAAAATGTGTGTGTGAACAAAATATGTGACATGACAAAATGATACACACAAAGAATATAAAAGAAATCATTACACCACCAGTTAGCATAAGTCAATAACAATAGATAATAGCACAAATAAGTCTTTCGAAGCCACATAAAAACACACAGAAGTCTTACATATCCATCAAAATAATAAGAAAAGGTACATTTCTTCTCCCTCTTTGGCATTATAACACCAAAAAAGAGAGGTCGAGAAAAGATAGATCAAGGAGTAGCATCGTTGTCTTCACCATCTTCTCCCTTGCTCATTGTTTTTGAGCCAAGGTTTGCGCATAAGCAAGCGGATCCCATGGGTTGTCAAAGACGGGAGGAGGAAATCGCATACTCAAGTTTCGGAGAGAGCTCAATGTTAAAATTGGGGGTAATACGCTAAGATCTTGCCTTAAGACGAGCAAAATGCTCACGAGACTCAAATCCAATGCTTCTGAATCTCCATAGCGTTGTGAGTGCATGCACTAAAGATTGCCTTGAGACCTCACGTAACAAAGGAGTTTGATGAGACTTACGGTGCTTCTTCCTTGAGCGGAAGATGGTGCTTGGTGGGATGGATCTTGAGAGGACAATGCTGCTCGAGATGAAGATCTTTGAGCCTTAGCGGATGCTCAGATGCGATACGGAGTATGCTTCACCTCACAATACAAGCACTGCTTGTGCAAACTGAGGATCACGAACATGATATAGGGGGCGAAACTGCAACTCCATATGGGTGTAGTGGATGTGTTAAGATTTTTCTGAAAGATGAAGTCAACATACCAAACTCACCGCTTGTGGCTTCGATGTCTTGCATCCAATAAAACAGATTTCTTGCCATATTCATCATACTTGAGGACACTCCACCACGAGGGCACAGAGTAACTCAGAAAAGTGAGTTGAGATACTGAAGTACGGAGATATACTAGTCCAATGCCCGTGCTCCGCTACGGTTCAAAGACAACTTGACGATCCATAATTACCGCTTTGTGTAAACTGCCATGCCTGAATTATTTCCACAACTATATGTGCAATTTAGATCCTTACATCAATGATCAATCAATCAATAATTGGTAGCCAATTAGAACAAGGAAAAAGTCCTATTTCAGTCCCTCAACTTTTTCAGTTGTGCGGTTTTGGTTCCCAGTTACAAAACTGGGTACTCGCGGTCCTCCAACAGTCAAACCCGTTCGTTTTTTGTCCCTGGGCGGATTTGGTCGGCGGTTTTGGCTGACGTGGCATCCATGTGGCGGTTTCGGCCGACGTAGCGTTTTCGTTGACGTGGACACCCGATTTAGCCTTATGTTATTCTAAATTAGAAAACAAATACTTAACGATCTCAAAAAATTATAAAACTTTGCAAAAATTTAAATCATTTTACAGGGAGCAAATTTTGTTTTAGGACCAATTTAAAATTCGAAACACTTTATATTAGAAATTTAGAAATAGAAATAACTATAAAAAATAATCTAAACCTCTGAAACCATTGATAAATTTTTTTTTCTAAATTCATATAATTATAAGTATTTTCATTGTTTCACATGCATTTTCTTTAGAAATTTAAATTTTCACATTTTTAACTTGAATTCAAATTCAAAATTCAAATAGGGAGCTAAGTCACCGTTCCGTTATAAATCTGTTTTTTGAATTTTATAAAAATAAATTTGTTTCGAATTTGGAGATGAGTCCGAAACAAAAGTTGTTCCTCGGAAAGAGATCTATCATCCTAGAATGTTTTAAATTCATCCGAGTTCGGAATATTTTGAGGCAAAATGTCCCGAACTCTGATTTATTTCTACAAACGCGCGATGATTGCCTCTCGCCTCCAGAAGCTGTTCAACAAAACGGCGTTGCCTTTTTGTCGTGGGCAGAGCCCCAAGGGCCACCAATATGCAGGATGCAGCAACCACCCTTGTCTGCGCGGATTATTTTCTTATTTCTGAACTCGGATGAATTTGAAATTTTCTAGGATGACAGATCTATTTCCGAGGAACAACTTTTGTTTTGGACTCATCTCCAAATTCGAAACAAATTTATTTTTATGAAATTCGATAGACTGCACAGCTTATCGCCTGATCAAGTAAAAGACGGATTCTGGTCCTCTTTCTACCTAGTAACCCAAAACATTATCGATGGTCCAGATGTGGTACAACGCCTTGGCCCTTATGATCTTGTTGAAGCTCAGATTCGGCACCGCCAGCTTCAGAAGCGCGGCAGACCTTCCACATCTCTAGTACAAGGGTGGCATAAAGGATGTGACTAACAAGGATAAACAAAGTGTGCCCCCTGCAGCATTACCTAGTTCATATGATACATAGTCCAGTAGCAATTTGTGAAATCCAAGGGTCCAGATCACTGTTCTTATCTCATCATCTACAAGCACATGTCACAATCCAAATCAATACACAGTCGTCGAAGCATAGTAATATAGCACAATATTTTACTTGACTATAAACAGGACACTAAAAAAAGACAGTTGCACTTCATATTACTCTTTCAATTCAAGAGCAACCATGGAGCACCTTTCAAGTATGTCTGGTAATTGTAACTGAATCTGCTTCTATTTTTCCTTTTGTTGTTTCAACTTGCAATGTGCCTATGGTAACCTAATTCGTTAAGAAGCTGCTCCTTAGTCAAGATGTCTGGACCACACTAAAAGACCAAAAAGATAGTGCAACTCTATCGGCAGTCAGATTTTTTATGGGCAAACAAAACCAGGCACATCTAGATCTAAGCTCAGCATGACTGGTGCCAAAACATCCTATACTACTTGTACTAGAGACACAGGGAAATTAATTCAAAAAGGAGATCAAGGCTGTTATCAGATTGATTCGTGAACACAAAATTCCAGAGTTTACGTAGGACAAATAAGGACAAAAGTTGAGGGCCACGCGGGGAGCTCGATGATCTACCCAACATCCAGCCGGCGGCGACTTTACTACCTTTTCTCAATGCAGATCAGCGTGAAGGGCTTTGCAGTCCTGCATTACGGCTGCTACAAATTGCCTGAACGGATTGCCAGTCCAGTACCACTGATGGAGAAGGAATGAAGGCTTGAAGTTAGCAGCAGACCAGCAGCACGGGCCGGGGCCATGCAGTTTCAGGACATACCATGCCAAGCAGATGAATCGCTGTAGCGCAGCCTACGACTTGAACCCAATCTAGCAGCCCATCGCGCAAGTGGTTACCGGGAATAGGCAGATCTGGAGCTGTCCGCTCCCGCTAGATCCACACCTACTGCGGTGCGGCTTTCAGATTGGGAGATCGGACGCAAGCGGCGGCGGCGGGGCAATGGAGCTGTGGTCTCGCTTACCTTGGCGAGGGACGGTGCATTGGCTTCGACGGCCATGGGCGAAGTAATAACGAAGCTTCTTTGTGAGAGAGTGAAGGGGAGGTGGCAGGCGGGGATGGAAAATGGAGGGGCGTCGGAGCCGGCGCAACGATGGCGTCGTCGGAGAGGAAGCAGCCATGGGCGTCTGCACGGAGAGGATGGCACGGCGCGTCTGCACGGGGAGGGCCGGGGACAACGGCCATGAGGAACGGGGATGGGGTGGCGGCCGGGGTGGGAGGGCTAGGGGGCGGGGATGGCGCGGCGCGTCTGCACGGGGACGATCGGGGGCAGTGGTCGGAGAGGGGCGGGCAGCTTGGACGGATGGCCAGCGGCCACGCTGGAGCGGGCGCCATGGCTGAGGCGAATGGATTCGGGAACCTGTCGGTGAAGGCGTAGTCGTGGTTTGGCCCACATGTCGGTGCGCGCCTGAGGAAGCGACGGATGACGACCGTCGACCACCAACTGAAACTTTTACAAGTAGTAAAGATCATTCATTATTCCAAGAGATATAGGTCCATACCTCGAATCATACATAAACTCAATCTCCATCTTGCAAGACCCGCTCTGAATGAATCTTATACTTCAAGTCATCCGGTCTAAATCCAAGAATAGTGGTAAACTGAGAATACGAGATTTAAACTTGTTACCCTCAAGAGTCTAATGAAGAATGGGATCCACACTCCACCATGAGGGCACAAAGTAACTCGGAAAAGTGAGTTGAGATACTGAAGCACGGAGATATATCATGCATTTTTCCAAGAGATATATAGGTCCATACCTCGAATCATACATAAACTCAATCTCCATCTTGCAAGACCTGCTCCGAATGAATCTTATACTTCAAGTCATCCGGTCCAAATCCAAGAATAGTGGTAAACTAAGTATACGAGATTTAAACTTGTTACCCTCAAGAGTCTAATGAAGAATGGGATCCTCACCATTGCATTCTATCCAAAGAGTGGAATAGAATTGAGCAATGAGCTTTTCACACTATTCTTGCTCAAGCCCCATTATCATTCTACATCCTAGCCTTTCACACATGTCAATGATCAAATTAAAAGTGGAGTCCTTTGCTTTATTTATGTAGCTCCAATCAACCCACTTCATGGGAGAGGTTCTAACTTTCTTGTCTATAATCACTAAAATATACCAATTCTTTTGAAAAAGATTATGGAATCAATGGTCGCCACATTTGGACTGCCTCACAAGGAAAATGATTCTGATAGTGAAGGACAATGAAGTTTGAGTACCTCTTGTATAATTCATTGGCTTCTTCTAAGGGCCTCTTTGTTTGAGCTGGAGTTTTTGAGTTTTTAGAAAAGCTAGCAGGTGACTAGTTGAAAGGCTGACTGATGGAGTAGTGACTATTGGCTTTTGCAATATATACTTAGCTCTCTGCACACCAAAAACCAGAAAAGCAGCTCTGGATGAGCTTTTCAGCATTTCAAAAGCCAGCTTTTCAGAACCTTGTTTGTTTCAGCTTTTCAGGTTTCAGCTTTTCAACTGGAAAAGCCAACCTGAAAAGTTGAAACAAACAGAGCCTAAGTCTCATGAAATTTCAAACTGCCAATTTTGAGGTGTGCGATGGCGCGTGCGCCTCTTGTTGCTCAAAGATCAGGGGTGCATAGGGGTTATCAAAACTACTTGCTCCTCCAACACCTTTCCCTTTGCCTTGCCTTGCCGCACTCCTTCCTAGAGGGGATAGTGCCAGGAACAACCTCATGAATGTTCGTACCTCCCCGCTGCCTTTGTCTTGCTTCGGACTTCAATGCTACAACTTGGCGCTTCCGAGTATGATCCTCATCACCACTCTCCTCATGATCACTCTCAATCTCAGCCTCGACTTGCTACTTGTCTCTCCATTCATGCACCATCTGTCAAGAAGGAACCACTAAGATTGAGGAATTGAAAAGAAATAGGAGATGGACAAGATATGCAAGCTTCTGTCCAAACATTCGTGAGGTTGCTAGGGTTTGAGAGACCTTGATTCACTCCTTTGAGCATTTGTGGCGCCAGGCACCAATTTGTATTTGTTACTCTTGGATCTTTGCTCCTAGAAAGCTAAGCATGCCCAGGAGCTCCTAACTTGTCTGGTGATGCCTTAGATGTTTTTATTAACATTTTTTTTTTGAACACGCAGGAGAGCTGCGTATCATTTCATTAATAGAAGAGAGAGGACAAAGTACAAAGAGCACCCACGAACTCGTACAACACTAGAGACACATGCGCGCCAATGACAGATACACGACCATGGCCCGTTGACAAAAACCACTAACGACTAATCGCCAACATCACGGCTGGCCAGCAAGGAGACTCCCTTAGCTCCGGCCATGCTCCAAAGTCTGGCTTCATCACCTGCCATCAACAAAACTGCAGAGAGGCTAGGTGACATGTTATTGAACACGCAGTCATTTCTGTGCCTCCACAGCACCCAAGCGCCCAAGATTATGAGTGAGTTCAGGCCATCCTTGAGTGAAAAAGGCACTAGCGAAGAGATTCGGCACCACCAATCATCAAAACTTGTCTCTGTGTTCTGAGGCGAGAGGTCGCCAAGCCCAAAACGTTGGAGAAAAGAGAACCAGAACTGGCGAGCAAAAACACAGGTTGTAATGAGGTGATTGATCGTCTCTTCCTCTTGATCACACAAGGGGCACCGATTCGTTTAGTGGAAATCCCGAACTCAATCTTTATGGTCCTTTGGGTGAGGAAAAGAGTTGAAAGAGACCCGGTTCTTTGTGAACCTCTCAACGGAGACGTAGAATTTTTTTTTTTTGTCTCCTTGTGTTTGTTTCTCTTTAGAAATTCATATTGTTCATCTTCATATATTTGCATCCCTGTTTCTCAGTGAATATGGAGACATACTAAATGAACCCTTGATTTACTAGTTTTAGAGCTAAGTAAATTCTTAAGTACAACTACCCTCTGTTTGCAATCACACACTACTGAATATGGAAACTTCTTCTGTTGGTAATGCTTTTGTAAGAAGCATACTATTCTTCCATATTGCCACAAAGTATGTACAACTGAATTGTAAATTAAGAATTTCGAACATAAATCATTAGCCATTTTCTTTATACATGGCAACAGGTCCGTAAATTATTTTTATGTATACCGCTGGGATTCAGACATGCAGCTGGATTATGTACCACCCTCAAAGTTTGCACGTGCATATTGAATGTTGTCTGACGTTTATGGGTGTATTTTCAAAAATCCTTGCTTATATCTGGGTCCGCTTTTAGCAGCACCATGCATAGGCTGATAACTGAAAAATGGAGACCGCATTTACTCTCATGATGCCGTCGTCCAGCCACTATATATTGAATTCAATCCTCCGTCCACACTTGTTCTTATTGTAGAATGGCAGTATCTCAGTGGTACAAGTTTCATCTTGTGCTGTAGCAGTAACTGCACCATCACTCCATGCCTCGGCCAATGGCAAATGAGATCTTCCTGATGCTACAGTTCACAAGCATGCCATTAGTACAAGGACATTAGATAGCAAACAAATTCCTTGTTCACTGAATGATGTATATATATTTGTCCACAATTTTATGCCCGGGGGCGCACCACAGATAGCTTTAGGCTCCGTTTGGAATGAAGGAATTTAATAGGAATTTTACAGGCATCAGTTCAATTTCACAAGAAATATCGTAGGAATGGGGAGATTTGCCGCATTCCAACTGGGGCCTGGCTCTATCATGTTTTAGTCTACCTGTACTTCTGTTAATACTATCCTAGGTTCGACCAAACATTTCTTGTCACCAGTCATTTTCATCCATGATATTTTATACAGCATATATTCCCATGCATTGTCGTAGTATTAGAATGCATATCCACAAAACGCTCACATCATACTGGTTACATCGTTTGCAGTGTGCCTCCAAGAGGTGGTCGGAGAGGAAATGGTCGTCCTGTCGGCATTAATCAGAGAGGTGGTGGCCGTGGACATGGTAAAGGCCGAGGAAAGGATCAGAATCGTGGTCCTGTGTCTGCTGCAGATCTTGATGCTGAACTGGACAATTACCATGCAGAAGCCGTGAAAGAGAACTGAGGCTATCTGATAGCTGATGCTCTATTTATAGTGGGAGAGCGCTCAGTGAGTATGGCCTTTTGAGTTGGAAACTGTGAAGCTGGTTGCTTTGCTAGTGTTATTGGTAGATTTTCTTTTTGGTTCTTAGTGAAAGAATCAGTGAGACACTATATTCCAGGATCATGATCTGTAGGGCTAGACCACGGAATGTCCAGAGTTAATGGTTCTTGTGGAATCAAACTGCTTTATTAATCATATTCGTAGGATGCGTTGAAGCTATCTGTGTTGCCCCTTCTGTCAGGACATGTTCTTTGTACTGTTATATTTGCCATGTTTTACATTTCATTGGATACATCAGTTAAACATAGTTAAACATGTTCGCATTTTCAAACAAAATGATATTCTTTGAATACAAAATATTGATATTATTGACTTTTAACATCATTTTGACCATTTGTCTTATTTATAAATTTGTTTAAATGTGTAAAATTATTATTTGTGTTTCAAATATATTTAATGTAAAGCAAATTATAATAATATATATAATATTTATCATATTTTTTAATAAAATAAATGATCAAAATTAACATTAAAAATCAACGGTGTCAATATTTTAAAACCAATGGGAGTCCATTGTTACTCTTAGTGGATATACATTATAATTGTTACTGGCAGAATAAATATTTCTTATATTTCAAGATATACGTTGACTAGTAAGTTTTTAAAGGTATTCACAATCACAGGCAGTGGCGATACAAGGCACTAGCCAGACCATACCACAATTACATTCTCCTCAAATTGTCCAGCCTTGCTTGCAAATCTGCATCAATCCCACTGTCACCCATTCCGGCACTTTCAGCCTGGGCAACCTTTCCAGCAGCAGCGGGCTGAGCGACAGCGGCTGAAGGGGCTCCAACAAGCTGCAAAGACGGTACACAATTACACATGCAAACTCCATCTGTAAAGAGTCATCTCTATGTCTACTGCATTGTCCCATCAAACATGACAAAGCTAAACCAGAAGCATGCCCACTCTCAATCAGCATCCAGAAGAAAGAATTGATGCTATTTACTTTCAAAAACAAGATATAGCATCACAAATTTGTTATTTAATTTTAAAAACAAGATATGGCATCACGACTTGATGCTATTTATTTTTAAAACAAGATATATCGTCTTAACATAATTTCTACATTAATCCAATGTTTGATTATTGAATATCTCGAAAAAAGAAACATCAGTGTTACCAATTAAATGAGCGTGTAAGGCTAACAAATATGTTTTGATCCCGAATTAATAGATCGAGCTGCTGGTGTGCAACACATTGCATGTTGTTTGAGAGAGCATCATTAACAGAAATGGGATCCAAAAATGGTACAAGATAGTACTATCTATCTACATAAGTAAATGAATTCAGCTTCTTTTCTCTGCCCCAAATCTTCTGAGTGACAAAAATAGTAACAGTACATGAATGGGGAAAAAAGAATATGGTAGCATCCATTGCATAAAAAACAATAACACCTCAGACTGGGCCAGTAATGCTACAAGAGTTATCTAAAGATAGAAACAGTTTGCCATTTTTTATTTTATTTATAAAATATAAAAGGAAAGAACCACAATGAGTGCCATCTCTAGTCATTTGAGTCAAAATGTTGAGTAGAAAAGCTGTAGCTACTTATGACATAATATAGGCAGATTTTAATATAGGTCGAAACGAATCTGAACCATTCATTTGCATAGATCTCGAGAAGGAAATTGATCTAAAAGTTATTCAATAATTATTAATTACTACATTCAATTTGAGAAGTAATTAGTGATTTTTGGTAGGTGACGGTAATCAAGGGCAGGTTTCCTTATATAAATCAATGGTTGAGATAAAATTCGTGCCTTACCTCTTAGGAGGTGAAACAACATCACTCGATCTATTTTAAAAGGACTCTAATATAATGGTGGTAAAATATGCAACTTCACAGCTTGACCAAGTATAATGTACATGGAACTTACCTCTTGGTTGATATCAATGCCGATTTCATCGAGTACTTGATTCACAAGCTCTTCAGTTTCTTCCTCCTCCTCATCTCCTTCCAAAGCATCATCTATAGCATCCCCCATCACTTCGCTCACCATCTCCATCCTTTCATTTTGTCGCTCAAAATCTTGCATTATCCTCTGCAGTCCTGGCAGATTGAGCTGCCTGTTCATTTGAGCCATTGCTTTGGTAACGCCCTTCATGGCATCACCCATAGCTTGAGTTGATTTTAATGTCTGCAAAAGTTGTATACGCGAATGTAAAGGAGAACAGCAAATAGACAAAGCCACATAAGATGCAAATTTAGTACTTATAGTTTGATGTCCTTAGTCATACGACCAGATGATATATGGTTTTCAGTTGTCACATCATGAGCCACGAATTTCATGAGATCAAAATATTGCTTTACATGGTTCACCAAAGTAAAGTACATCCGATCAATTTAACTAACCAAACCTTTTATGTAAAAGAGCCACACTTTACCATCACATCAAATCGTCTATTTGAGACCCCATTGTTTTTTCATTTTGTAAGATTTGCTAATATGTAACCAATGAAGATTCAAGTAATCATAGAAACTAGCTATTTTATTCAAGGTATTCCTAAAATAACAACATTATGGAAACATAGTGTTAGAACTAGAGAATCGGGACAGCAGAAATTTTGGAGTTTTGCCTCTGTAGGAAAATGATTCCAGCACACTATATTACTAATAAATAACAACATAATGTCAGCAAAATATGACTGCCAGCATCGTCAATATATCACAAAAAAAAACACGTATGTAGACATGATGAATAAACTATCAACTGAAAAGGACAAAGAACAGAAATGGTTACCTGAACTCTTCTCCTTGGAGCTGAGATTTAAGTTGGTAGAACTTTGTGATCTGATGACGTGTGCGAATAAGATCTTTTGCCATTACTTTGACAGCTCCCTGTAAAGTAGAAGCCAAAAAAACCATACCAAAACATTACAAGAAAATCAAATGAAACTGCAGCATGAGTTATATATATTACATTCCGAAGTAAAAGATGCAAGATACCCACAGCAAGAATTTCACGCAAAGTTAACATGACTCTGACAGTAGTAGATACTAGGGTATTCAAATTAAAGTTCTAAAACATAATTGAACAATTTTGACAATCTTGTTGCCGATCCAAATTTGCAGGTCATTGTGCAATGAAAAAAAAGATATATGTGTTGTGATATTCTTATAAACATGGTGTGTTGGCAGTAAACTGTTTGCTTATCATTAATAAACACTTAAACAGGGATAAAGGTTAGACATCTGGGATATTTCAGCTGATAAAGGTTAGACATCTGGGATATTTCAGCTGTCAAACCAGAACACAAGTCACAAATTGGACCATCCAATAGGCTTCAATGCAGGACAAACTTGATCCTTGATGATTCAAAGATTCAGACAAAATAAAGATGGCATAGAGGTACGAACAAATTGTGTGCCAACAGTATTAATGACTTGGCAAGCAAAACTTCCTTTATGAGTGACTGCTATCAACAAGCATGACCGAAAGGTCCAGTACAATCTTGGGTGTTAGCCATCTGTAGTTCAAGAATAGACTAACACATCTGGAATCCTGCCTAACACAAAATATATAGCACCTAATGAAAACTAGTATGCTCCGGTATTGGAGCAGCACCATGGTAAAGAGTGAGGTTCACATATCACTAGACCAACAGACCAAATTGATAGCAAAATTGTGTAACTACATCTGCAATGTATCATATCATCAAACCCACAGTAAATCGTTTTCTTTAAAAAAGAGTTTTCTTAAATTTCAACAATGGCAGTACACTAATGGATATTCAGACTATAACTTCGAGTGTGTACCATCTGGCCTTCCTTGGCTGTTTTCTTGATCTCCGTGATGAGCTTTTTCTCCTGGGCCTGTTTTCCTTGCCTCTCGCGCTCTCGATCTCCCTTATGGACCGATCCAACATTCTCTTGTTCTCTCTCAAGAGCTCTGAAAGAAGGAAAGAACTATTAAATGACAAGCCATGAGCTTCCTCAGTCTATTAATTGGCATATAAAGTTTGTAATCGAATTCATACTAAGGTTAGAAACATAACACTATCATTATACGATACGTATACGTGTGCAACTTATTGACCAGAAATCACTCTTCCGTACATATGACACGCTAATTCGCTTCAACCACTCCAAAAGGTGAAAAGCTTTGAATAGATACCGATGTAACTAAAGTACATTAGCTGCTAGTCCAACTCCCAAACATAGCCCAGAAGGTACAGAGTTATTTCACTTGGAAAAACAAAGAAAGAAGAAAGAATCTGACGGCGCCTGGCCATAGTTCCGCCCAACACCAATCTGAGAGACGAGTTTCCTCGACGAATCGAGTCGAAACAAGCGCCAGGACGAACTCGACGCGGACATTTCTCAGCGGGCTGGATCGATGTGTTGGGGGGGGGGGGGGGGGTCTTACCGGCAGGCGTCTTCCGCTTTCCGAACAAGAAGCTCATCTTGGACGTTCACCGAAGATTTTGAACGCAGCAGTTCGACAGGAAGCACCCCCGGGGACTCGATCGGATCCCTCCGGTGGATCGATGAATGATTGTTGGGTGGAATCCTCCTCGCCTTCTTCTCCCTTGCATATGCAAGTTGGGGAAGTTGTTCTGACTTCTCATGGCGAACTGAGATCCAGAGAGGCTGAGGTGGCCCACTCCGAACAAACCAACAGCTCATAGTGCTACGTATTTGGACTGGGCTGGCCTCATGACGAGCTAGCTGTTCACATTGACCGTTGTGGGCTGAACAGCTCCTAGACATCAACAGCCCAATAAGACCGTTATAATGCTATTACAACACGTGTCGCCCTTTGATTGTTTTTTTTTTTTTCTACAAAAACTATAGGCTTGCTGCTTCATCGTGCTGGTGCAGAATCTTACTCTCTCAAAAAAAAAAAAACTTTATGTCTAGATTCTGTGCCATCTAACTTAATCAATAATTTCTATAAATTTGATTAATAATTTCTATAAATTTGATTAATTTTAACAACATGAGAATTGTAATTTTAAATTTGTTCTAAGAAGTATTTTCATAATATACATTTTTATATGTTAAAATTTATAAAAAAAATTATTAGCTAAATGAATATTTGATCAATCATAGATTTGAAATGTTATGCGACCTGCTTATTTTACTGTGCACAATCCCTTGCTAAATGCCACCATTGCGCACGTACCATGGACACCGTGGGGCTAATTGGTTCCATGTAGCACCCTTTAGCCAGGTTCAATCCACGCACCTTGATAGTGATTGGTTTATTTTATTTTATTTTATTTAAGTTTTTTTTTTATCGAATACAGTTATAATATCTATTTTTATATGCACTCACACATTTACACTTAATATACATCTATACATCCATGTACAATTTTAAATCTATAACTATGCTCAGCAACTAACTCGCATTCTTCCAGAGATCACTGAACTTCAAATCCAACGTGCGACGGGGACGTCTGCAGCCTGGCCCGGCAGGAACATGGTGGTCGACCTTCACTTCAGAGTCTGGCTGCGTTGGTGCAGCGTGTGCCTACTCCAAATGCAGTTGTCTCTAAGATGAGATCAGAGTCGAAATCAAACTACTAAACATCATCTCCACGGTCTAAGCTGCAGCCACCGAAGCAAATCAATCACCAATGCCTGCATCCATGGACACCGGCTCGGCTGGGCCTGGACGCGCCCTTGAGCCAGGTCCGTGCTGCCACCAGTAACCAATCAGCCACCATACCATCATCAGGAGCACTCTACTTTCGCTTCTGGTCGCTTCCGTTCTCCACGACGGCCCGGGCATCGCAAAGGCTACGACCGCTGGATCGTTGACAGCTAGAGCGATGGAACGAAGGTTCGAGTCGCGCACACACTCATGACTGTGGTGCAGGTCCAATTGTTGTGCCGTCCTTGCTGCTGTATACTCCTTTTATATTCATAATTCAAATTGTTTTGACATTGCTTTGGTTAAATGTTGAAAATATAAATTAATAAGTTAAGAAATATAAAAATCATATGGATAGATTTATTTTAAGAAAATACTTTCATAAAAATATACATATATCATTTTTTGATAAATATTTTTAGAAGAAATAGAAGTCAAAATTACGCTTTGAAGACCGTGTCATTGTTCAAAATGATTTGAATTACGAGTATAGAGAGTGTGTATTGCTTAGAGTAAATTTCACAAAACTATAGGTATTTTATGAATATTATCACAAAACTATAGGTTTAAACTATAGTTTCAAAAAATTAAAACATTTTAAATCTAATTTATCATAAAACTACTGATTTTGTATTTAATTTATCATAAAATTACAGATTTTATATTCAAATTATCACAAAGCTATAGATTTTATGAAATGTGTCTTAAAAAATATGTAATTTTATGATAGCTTTAATAATATACATGTAGTTTTGTGAAATTTACTAATTTGCTTAATTTCTCACGTATCATCCCTCCTTTCATGTGTACATCGTGTTCACGGAGAGGCAGACACCGGACGTGCGGGGGCCTCATCGGGACTGAACATATGTCGGAGCCGTGGTTGGTTGGACGTCCTCGCAAAGTTTGAGACTTTCCGCCACGACCTGCTTGCTCAACGATGCCCGAGATGGGAGCAGCAGGATTTGGGATACCACAAGAATGAAAGTCACTGCTCAGATATAGTGTCTTGTTTTGGAGTGCTCACTAAGATGAGATGATAGAGAAATTATACAGGTTGCAGTTTGTGGTGGAACAAACAGAACAAGGATAGTGGCGAGGGAGATGACAATGGAAATGAATATGACCTTGAAGAAGGGAAAGATGAGAGTTGGGGAATGGATACTGATATTACCAAAACTCAAAAAGAAAAGAGATGGGACAGGGAAGAGTGACAGAACCGAAAGAAGGGCTAGCAATTATGGAAAGACTGTGAATGCTCATCTCTATTTGAACATAGGAATCTCACAGCAATCGTACATAAATTTTATATAAATCAGTTCTATTTTATAAAAACAAAAACATAGAAATATGAAAAATTCCTGTGTTTCAACTGATGCCCGTAAGGGTGTGATCGTTTCGCTGCTTAGGAGAGCCTTGCTTGCATCTGTCATCCAAGCCCAGCTGCATGTTTTGATTGATTAGCTGCAGACCACAGGTCGGGGTCAATTTTTCTGCATGTCGCGCATTCGCTCAGTTACCGCCTGAACAAATAGGTTTTGTTTTCATTCCCCAGTAGCCAGGCTCGCAGGAGACCTGTATACGCCACGGGACAGGCTCAGTTTCACATCCAGGCAACCAATCGGGACAATTTTGCATCCTGAGAGCCAAACCAGATCATATGCAGCAAACTAATCGTGCCCTAATCTAATAGGGATGAGTGAAGAAAGACGGAATATGAACATGATACGGAGATGAAGATTGACAAAGTTTGTGGCTAGCTTTTTTGCAACAGGTTAGTAGGGAATGTACAAAGACAAGTGCATAGACATGCTAGAGCACGAAAGTCATGTGTCCATTATCCAAAGATGTATGCCCAGCCTCCGAAAACTCTGTCTACTGACTAAATTTTCGAACGTTTGTCGTTCAAAAACCCTGTCTTCGTGTCCAGAAACACTGTTTTGCGTCTTCGTCGCATAAAAACACTTTTTTTTTTTTGGTCCCCGTTGTTTGAATAAGTATTGTTCCTATCATTTCTCAAAATTCTATAATTCACCATTAAAATCATTTTTAAAAATCCTCGTATTGACTCTTATAAAACCTTGACCTACAAAGAGTAAGACATTCTCAAACTTTTTATTAAGATCTCACGCCGGTCGACGAATAGCACCAGATCTTAAGTTATTGTGGGAGCAGACCCCCTAAAGCACTAGACCATTTCCTCATACTAGGGCAAGGTAGACCGTGTGAAAATGACAATTTTGTGAGAAAAACCAATGACATGGACTGTGTGAGAACAACCAATAATCTAGACTAGGATTTAGGCTTATGCTTTAGCGTGGAACGGATGAAATAATTTTTTTTAACCTAACCTAAAAGTCACTTCGATGCGGAGTCAAACTCAGGATACAAGAAGTGCTACCAGAGCCAATAAAATGATGGATAAAGTCTAATTTGCTCTCTTTTCAAAGTTCAAATAATCTCTTAAACTACATTTTTATCTATTATACCCAGCCGATACGTGATTTTAAGTCAATTTACTCTTATATAATTTATCTTTTTTAATTATCTTTGCACAAACGTAACATTAAGATGAAACTATTATAAGCTGATAAAGCACATTATTACACATATTAGAAAAATACGTATTAAATTTTTTACCATTGTTTTATATACAATTTTGTATTTTAAAAATTAATTTACTATTAAATATCTAAATGACAAAAAAATTATTACTGCTCTTTGTATCTTCACGCAATGTTCTAGATATCTGCGAAATTATTTTTGAAATAAATCCCGATGAGACGCAGCGGCATGCGAGTCGCGAGACTCTGAACCCGGACGGGCTGCCGGCACACCCGCGGCGCTAACCACTCCGGGCGTAGCCCGGGTCTCGAATGGGACAAGGCACTTATTCGAGGGAAGGATCATTTCATTCCATCACAACGACAACAGAGGAATGGCAAGCTGTGCTTAAACCACACAAGTGACAGCCCGACACCTTTAAACATCCATATCATAGAAATTGAAGAGGCATGGTACCTAGATGCCTGACACATGCTCCATCCAAATCATCACGTGAACAAACAAAAAAATCCAACCAACAGCGTGATGCGGCTCTCGTCTGTATAAGCTAGTGCGCATTCCCTAGAGCCAATGGGCAGGCACGCCCGTTGTGAGCGTGTGATGGTCGAGCAGCTCAGCTCAATGCTGTTGGTGTAAGCTCGTACGCTTTATGGGGAATCCAGTGAAAAAAATTACTCTTGGGTAACCCAAGGCAAGCTTATAATTTTGCAAATTGTACTGTTGGAGCTACAGCTCTTATTTCTCTCTAATTTTCATGCTCAGTTCTAAACATGTTAACTAATGAAACAGCATAATTTTCTCTAGGAAAAAATAATCTCACCGATAAAACCTAATGGGCCCTTAATGCAATGATGGATAACTCGTCAATCAATTCCAAACAAATAAGAAAATCACGTTCGTTAATTGATGTCGCCGTTAATTTTTATTATCAGCTTTAATTATTCATCTTATTAAAAAATAAATTCAAATGTGTAAAATTTAAGTTGTGATTTAAATAACACTAATGATAAATCAAATTATAACAAAATATATAATATTTATCAATAAATTTTAAATAAGACAAATGATCAAAATTAATGTTAAAAGTCCATCAATTTAAAAATAGAGAGAGTAAAAAGCTTATTACAAACCCAAAGTATATCACAGGCAATTATAACCATAATCCACACCCTGTAATAAACAAAAGCAGTATTTACCATTGATGTTACTGTACTGTTTATGCCTCAGATTAGGATAACCCCCAGACCAACAACATAGTTACTAGAACCCAGGAATTCCGTCAGGATCATATGAAAAAAAAATACTGGAATTTATGAAAAATTCCATAATCCAGTGGGGCCTAAATCGCAAATAAAGGTTCCTTTGAAATGCAAGACTTTCACAAAAGTTGCACTTCTACAAAAATTTCAAAAGAAACAGTTTAATTTTTAATTTCACAAAAAATACAGAATTTAGAAAGACTTCCAGCAATTAAAAAGGCCTAAATATGCCAAAGCAATTTATAAAGACTCACGAGCAAAGGAAAAAGCATAAGTTCACCTCACCGGCATCCGCCGGCTGCTGACTGAACTCTGGACCACAACCACTTCGCTACACAAACCAAGACACTTTAAACATCACATGACAGAAAGTTGCAGAAAGTTGCAGCGGCCGGTACCCCGCCTACCCAGCCCGGCCTGCGCTGCTCCTCCCCCATCTTCAATCACATCATACTCCTACGCACGAACAAACAAACATCGAACCAACCAACCAACCCTCGAGGCAAAAGAGGCACCAGAGCGGCGGACCAATAAAGAAAGAACCGGCAGTCTGGGCAGCGGCAGCAGCAGGGCTCGCTTTTACTCGAACGCCGTATCCCTATAACCCAACGAAAGACAGCAGCTGCAGGCTACGGTCCGAGCACCAGTCCGAAAACGACATAAAAAGAGGGCATGGGGGCAGCGAGCCAGCCAACCCCCACTTTGGAAGTGGCAGCGCCACAGCTATGCATGGCAGCAACAGTGCACCTACTCCAGCACTTGGCTGGGCGCTGGCCGCAGCAGCATGGTGACAGCGACATGGCTCGGCGTACATTGGCCGGCGAGCTCCATCTCTCTCTGCTGTGGGCAATGGAGGTCAGGCAGAGGAAGTAGTTGGGTTGCGAGGAAAGGGCATCCCCGGTGGACTCTCGCAGCTGATTGGCTCCACTCGAGTGGGGCCATAAGCTCAGTGCCCACTGTAGCTGTAGCAACGGTTGAAGAACAGTCACAAGTAACAAGAGTTGATATAAGTATTATTTTTTTAGTTTTTGGAGGTACAGGTGCGCACATGATCCGTGGATCAGCCCTCAAAATAAAGATAAAAGGATTCATGAGCGTTGCTGTTTTGATGAAAATAATTATACCAGATGGGAAGAAAGAGGGGTCAGACTCACAAGGTGCAGTCTCTCTTCTCCCTCAACCAGAAAAAATGGTTACAGTTACCGACCAGCGGCGCATGGGCGCCCAGACGCCGTCTACAGTTGAACAGGGGGCTGGAGACCAATAGAGTCAAGCTGTAGGGGGGAAGCGGTGGCCGACGGCGAAGAGGCGGGGGCCGGTGTACTGCATGCCGGCGCCGGTGGTGGTTGAGAATCCTGATGATGCTGCAGGAGCAGGGAGTGGTGGCGCAGGGGAGCCCTGCATTTGCCATGCCCAAGGGGAGAACGGCGGGGCACCCACCAACTCGGGTCGTTTCTCTTCCATCCGGTTAGTTGCTTCCTGCAGTTGCCATTGGGAAAGCGTCAGTCCTATTGACCCTTGACCATAATAACTTTACTCAAGTTTAGTTACCAAATCCATAAAAAAAGGTATTAGTTGCCAAATCGACTGGAATGTGTCGTAGGTTATTTGCAACAATAATTTTGAAAGGATTTTTAATGGTTGTTTGTGCAAGTTAAAACTCGTACATGCAACTTACTCAAGTCTGCACACAGCTTATGCAATAGGAGTACCCACGAAAAGAGCAGTGATGCAGAGTGGAGCAGCGAAAGTAGGCAGTGCAGGTTGTGTACAGTATGTGATGACATTCATGCAAGTCTCTGGTAGGAGCAGCATCTTGCCACCTTCAGAGCTAAAAAGCTGCAGAGTGCAACGAGCAAAATACACTGCTACTAGTATACGGAGTAATAATCAGTGACAGCTATGGTTCGAGTAGAAAGTTGCAAGCTGACAGGTTCTTTTGATTTGAGCAATCGCCGTTCACAAGGCATGCAGTATCAGCAGCTATACTATACTCCTATATTTCATACTACTACTACATGAACAAATACTAGCAGTACGACTTATAGAGTAGTAAGAGTAGTATATATTAGTAGGAAAAAAACGAAATATCAAAGTAAAACATGACAGTCTGGTGTCAAATAGGCCTTGTGTCAAACATATAGGTTAAGCAAAGTTTTGTATAATATCAAAACATTTAAATATGCTCTTGAAACATCAACCTGTATTCAGAATTATTTGGTAACTACAATCATAATTCTGAAAATATAGAATAGGGGTGTTACAAGTACCATGTGGTTCCCAGAGAAGCCTGGGCAAGGAGATGCATACAAATGTGGATGATGCGGTGGAGTCGATGTGCTCTGGGAATGTACAGGCCATTGAGTGCTTATTTGCTGCTGCAGCAAATCAGAGGATCCTTAGTGTCACAGCTACTAGCATTATCAGAATCAAAGCAACTAAGGATAAGAAGTCCACACTAAGCATAGTTTTGGAAGACTGTCAGTCTCACAGCAAGGAACCCAAATAGACCAAATGTGCATAGATAGAATATATACCTGTATTACAGATTATGTTATAAGCGACTTATCTAACTAGCATCCAGAATTGAGAGGTATTACAGAGAATAATAAATTGTCATTCATGAATTTTATTACTGCTTCATAAGTTTAATTTACAATATATTTACCTTAGGGAAAACAACAGTTGAAGCTTCAGGAGATTCACCAGCTGACCTGAGGCCGCTTAAGATACCGCTACCTCTTGGATCGTGCAAATTAGGTTGTGAAATCCTCAAACTTAAATCAAGGATGTCTCTGTCAGCCACTGCTAGGTAAACGATAATCTCGATAAGATCAGTAGTGGGTAGTTCTCATGGACAGAACTAGATATTATAAAATAGTACCATCTTTCTCAATTTCTGGTGGAACGTCTCCATCATATGTACTAGGATCAAAATTAGTAACACTATCCTTTCCGTTGAATCGGATGGCAGCCCTGTCATACGCTCTACAGAAATAACAATGAATTAAGGTGGTTTAGGATTTGAGTTTATTACATAAATGAATGAACATAGAAAACCAGAGTAGTGCAGAGTACAAATGAGTGAACCTTGCAGCTTCAATTTCAGTGTCGAACAACCCAAGGTAGATGTACCTGCACATGAACATCACCTCTCAAAATTTACAGAATGATGCTTGGTACTCAGACAACATCTTTGGTGAGGTTCTTTATCTGCCAGATAACTAAATTGCTTATGGATGGCAAATTCCAATCATTTAACTAGCTGTAATGGTAAGCATGGGCGGAGCTAGCCCCCTTTTTTGGGGTCAGCTGACCCCAATAAATTTTCTAAATCCTCTACTAAATTCGAGTTAGATTGAACAATTATCTAGTCTTATAATGGAGCTTGACCCCGATGGTATTTTTCCTGGCTTCTCTATTAACTGGAATAAATGCAAAATATTTTGTTGGTGGCCAATAATCAAGAGTAATTAATAAAATGAAGTTTCTACGTTCAATCATCACTTCACAGTTATAATACATGACTAACAAAAATATAATTCTATCAAAAACACCCCAATAGAGAACATAAACCCAAACCTACAATTAATTCACACCACTATGCAAATTATTCATGGTTTTTGCACTATATCTACTTCAGAGTACATACATTCCATCTTGATAACTGGCTTACTGGCATATGTTCTAGCAGTTCATTTTGACACACGTTTTGCCCAATTGGTAGGGAAAATAGTATGCTTGAACTAATATATTTAAGTTGTCTGAAGCTGCTACAACCAGAGTATATCATGAATCAGGACTACTTACTTCGTTCCCAGCAGCTGCCCCATCCGAGCTTCCCACCGGCCGCCCTTGTGCAGCGTAACGCCGCGGTACTTGGAGCTCCCCCTTGCAAACCCAGTGCTCTGGCGACGGAGTATGTGCACGAACTCCTCCTTGGTCCAGTTTCTCATCTAGCAAACAAAAACCAATCCATCAAGAACCATCACACACATAACCAAAACATTACACATGCAGTCTGTCCAACCAACAAACCTGCTTCAAGTCGTCCTCATAGTCCTTCAAATCGAAGTTGATGTCGGCGTCGAGGCCCCTGAATTTGATTGCAGCGCGATCATAGGCCCTGCCCATTCGGATTCAATCATATCAGCTCCACCACAAGCAAACTCACCACTATAGACGAACACTACTAATTCCATCAGTGCACAGGTCAAACCTCGCGGCCTCGTGAGCTGTATCAAATCCACCTAGCAGAAGAGCAAAAATAGCATCAGCAAACTGAACTCGAGTGAAATTGCACGCCAAAAACAGCATCAACAAGGAAGGCCAGCTCACCGAGGTAGATCTGCTTCCCGCAGTCCCTGCCGAATCAAGTATAGATACGAGATGTTATTTCAGAGAGCAAATGAGTATAAGAAGCACAATTTAAGCTTGAGTCTTAGGGACATTGAGGACAGCGGTTAGAGAGAGAGAGAGAGAGAGACGCTGACCAGATGTGCGACTCCCATCGACCAGTCCTCCTGTAGAAGGTGACGCCCCTGTACTGCGAGCTCCGCGACCGCGGCCCCCGCCGGCTCTTCTTCCCGGGCGAAGGCACCGGCGCGGGCACCGCCGCCACACCTCGGGTCCACGGCCCGGTCACCATCTCCGTCGACGGCGGCGGCGACCCGTCCAACACCACGACTCCTGGGTGCGGCGAGGGGAAGAGCTGCCGCGTCACGACAGGCGGCGAGGAGAACCCCTCCCCATCGGGGCTCCCGCCGAGCAGGTCGAACCTGAAGAAGCCTCCACCGGCGTCGGCGGAGCTGGAGGCGGGCGACGCCGCTTCCCCGCCGTCGCCCGGTGACTCCGCGTTGAGATCCAGCACCATTCCCTTCTCCTGGAAGAGTTGCCCGACCGCTGCCCCGAGTGCACCTGCTCTAGCGAGAAGCAGGGGCCATGGACGGACGGAAGCGGCAGGAAGGGAAGGGATGGAAGGGAAGGGAAAGGGAGACGGCGCGACGGGACGTGCGGGGGACGAATTGTTTGTGCGAAAGCTTTTTAAGCCTTGCTCGAGGGAACCAAACCCTCTCCTGGATAAAAAATTACAGAGGGACACTGCAGCACGAGAATTTAAAGTATAGTGTCAATCGTACCATAAAAAAGTGAGTTAACCACACACACACACTCTCCTGTAGATAAAAAAAAATTGCAGAGAGACACCGTAGCACGAGAATTTAAAGTATAGTGTCAATAGTACCATAAAAAAATGAGTTACAGCAATTATTATAGTAACTACTATCAATATAATAATAATATAAACAACGACAAGACAAAGTGTGGCAAACAAACTTACGATGTGGCAAGGTTAGGTCGCGAAACAAACAGGATCTAATTAAGATTACTTTTTCACATACAGCGGTGAAGATAAGCCACGTGACAGTGATGAGAAGTAATTACTCTTCCACTCACATGTGTAGATATAAGAATCAATTGTAATGTGACAGTGGTAAGAAGACTCCCTCTCTTTCAAAATAAGTGTTATTTTAGATTTTTAAATTTTTTTATTATTATTTATTTTATTTAAAAAAGTTTTTTAAAATTTATTTATTTTACGGTGAATCGATTCATTATTAGAAGTACTTTAAATTTATTTTATTTAATTTTGTATTTTTATAATTTTTAAAATAAGATAAATGATGAAATGTCAATTTTAAAATATAAAAAATATCGCTTATTTTGAGACGGAGGGAATTTTCATGTAGGATGAGCTCCTTTGTGCTATGGAGACCATTTCCTTTTAGTTTACTTGTGCATAGACATGATAATATTCATAAAATTTATACTTCCATAAAATCTCATGGTAAGTAATTACTATTTTGATATAGTTTTGACATGTTAAAAATATCAAGGATTGTTGCTTGGATGTTCAAAAACATATCGATTGAAGGGGGAGGTCTTTGGCTAACATTTCACTTTCTACATACTGAATATTTAATTTATAATATTTTGATCACACATGAATTCATCTATATTAATTAAAACTACTTATACAAGAGAAACACTGATATTAAAAATATTGACTACGAAAATTACACAAGACCTTGAAGCCAAAAGAGTACATCAGCGTGTATAACATGAAAAGGTGTGTGGACATGTTGTTCGTGTAGCATTTGCTTGTCCAAAAATATCACCAGCCTAGTTTCCCATTGGCTGCAACCACCTTGTGCATCATAAAGCGGAAAGGCATCAATGGCCTACAGCTGAAACTTAATAAAAAAATAGTTTATTTTTCTAATTGATGAAAAGCAGCTGAAAAATAAGTTGCTGTTTAAGTTTATTCTGATAAGCTGTCGAACTAATAAGCTATAAAATAAATTTATTGTTTGACATAACTTCTGTTTATTTCTATGAATAAGCTAGAAATAAGTTGTGCCAAACAGAGTCAATAATGGCTGGTTAGCAGGATGTGTTAACATCACGGCTCATGCCAAAAAGGCCATTTACGCGCATGTAACACAAAAATGTCTATTTTGAGTTCGAAGACTTTGAGCTATGTATCACTGCACGATGAAGCTGAATGGAATGATTCCATCTACTTTTTCTATCCCAAAATATTCATTTTACTAAAACATTTATACAAATATAAAAACAAATACGTTATACTTGAAGTATTGCTAATAATAAAGCAATTCACAATAAAATTAACGATATTTTCACAAATTATTTGAATAAAACGAATAGATAAATATGATTTTAAAAGTTAAAAAATGATACTTATTTGTTATTTTGGAACAGAGGCGTACTTTTTTCTTCTTTCTTTTTTTTTTTCTAGGCAGTTGGATAGAGCCATCTAGCTTTGAGAAATATTCCTCACAGATGTTGTATGGAGTGATATAACAAATTTTGTTACATGAGCTCGTTCATCTTGTTTAATTATGCTTATTAGTAACATAATTAGCGGTAATTATATTATATTATATTTGACACATTATTGCAAGTTTCTTTTTTTATCAATTTGGCGATAATTAGCATAATTTACTATTAGTTATTTTATAATATAATTACTGTTTATTAGCATTTTTTGTTAATTAGTATTAATACTTATTATGTGAAAATATATTAGTAAATTAATTATCTTCATCTGAATATTAATAAGTTAAATTATCCTCATCCTTGTAAATATCCATCATACCAGATAAAAAATGAATCGTCCCATCCAGTCTAAAAAATATGAAAGCATGGTCACATCCAGTCTTGTCCTCGAACCAAACACACACTTATTTTCATGCATTTGTTTTGCATCCCTGAGCCATGCAAAGGTAGTAACCAACTCGAGGGAAAAAAAATCAAGGGTCCTATGAAATGTAGGATTGGAAAAAAATAGTAATAAAAAAATACAACAATTGGTATGAATACATGTGCAAAGTGGAGGATTGAAAAAGACAGAAATTTTAAAGGGATGCGTATTTGGCTAGGTTACAGAAAAACATAGAATAGCATTCCTCAAATTTTCCTAGTGTGAAATGGACACCATAGAAAACTTTCCTGTCTCAATCCTCTGTTACAAAGAGATGAACAGTGAAATTTCCTATGTGACATGGAATCCTGTATTTCTCCTCTAGAATCCCTTCTGCCAAAGACCCCAAAGCACATCGAACAAGAGAAAAGACCAAAGCTCGATACATTAGTACATGAATCACAATCATACATGTGTACCAATGTCCTATCCTCCAACCATCTCATGGACGGCAAATAAGAAAACGACATTGTGAATTGACACGGAGACAAGCTGCATCGTGTAGCGCTGGGCTGGCTTTGAGTCTTTGGCTGTTGGAGAATGCAAGGGACAGAAAGAATCTGATGTGTTTGGGGGCTTGGGGCATGTCAATCACACTTAAAATTTGTATGTTACCTGCAATTTTTCATACTATCTCTATTCCAAAATATAAGCATATCTAGATTTAGATAAAGTCAATTTTTTTTTAACTTTTACTAATAATATCTAGAAAATTACACTCTCTTCGTTCTTTAATTGTTGTCGCCGTTGACTTTTAACATCAATTTTGACTATTCGTATAAAATTATAAGTGTAATTAAAATACTTTTAATAATAAAATAAATTATAACAAAATATATGATATTCATCATTTTTTTAATAAAACAAATAGTAAAAATTGAAGTTAGAAGTCAATAATAACGACAACAATTAAAGAACATGGAGAGTAATTTCTAATATAAAATACACTTTTTATGAAAGCTTATTTTATGATAAATTAAAAAAATGTAATTTTTATATGATAAAATATTATTAATTATATATTATTAGTGGTTAAAGTAATAAAGTTTGACTTTGAGTTAAACCTAAAAATGCTTGTATTTTGAAATGGAGGGACTACCTGTCTCGGTTTGTTCCAAATGAGGCCGTACTGTTGGTGCAAGCCTCAAAATTGAATGGGTATATATTTTTAAAGTGCACGAGAGGGATTGTGTTAATTAGGGATGCAAACGGGCATGCCCACGAGCTCACATCTAATTTAAATTTTGCAGATAATAACTCACAAATACATATAAAATTGAACTAAATTTCATCCTCGTTGGTACCCACTTGCATCCCTAGTGTTAAATTTTTTTGACTATTAAATATCATTTTCTATAAAAATAATGGTAAAAAATATAATATATATTTTTAATATATGTTATGATGTACTTTATCATCCCTATTACTGTCTATTTAGATTTAGTCAAACATATTTTTTTACTAATAATTCTATAAATAAATTTTACATATAAAAATATATATTATAAAAGTATTTTATGAGGAATATAAAAGTACAAGACCCATCTTGTTGAAGTGGATCAAATCTATGTAAATCATTAGTCAAAATTATATGGCTTGGAAACTAAACGAATTCAACACTTATTTTGAGACGGAGTTAGTATTACTTAATTTTTTTAGCAAATTAGAAAAAAATTAGTCAAAATTATATGTCTCTTCCTAACGGGCCGTTGCTGCCGCTGCGCTCAGGCCATGCTTTGCTGGGCGGCGGAAGCAGGGGGCTAGGATGGACGCCGCGGAAGCTGCCTGATGTGCGTATGGCTCGTGCCGGGGTGGGAAACAACGGCCGGAAGACAGCCTAATGGCAAGCCGGCAGCCCCGCGCTGCAACAGGTGAAGCTCAAATTTGGTTGGATTTTTAAGATTCTTTTTTATTCACGTAACCCTATATCAAAGACATATTAAAATAACTAAATCGCAGCTTCAATATACTGAAAACATATTTATGTATTCATTTCTCGACTGACGGTGTAATGACAGTGGTGACATTCACCAACCGATAGTGCAATGCTATAGATTCTGATAACTATCGATTGATCGTCCACATCATTATATAAGGAATCAGCTACGTATGGTTTGTCATCATTTTTACTGACTTATGATCAATAGCTAATATAGATAAATAAAAGTGAATGCGATGCAGTGACTTTCGATAATAAAATGCAGGTGTCGAGCAGGGGGGGGGGGTGGGGAGTGGTGGGAGCTCGATCCAGCAGTACGGGAAGCACCTAGGCGACAGGTTGAGGGAGGGGGAGAGCATCGATGGGAGAGCAAGCGGACGGGGAGACGGACTGTGCTTGGGTCACCGGAGATGGAGGTCGAATCAACCGTTCTCGGGTTGCCGGAGAGGGAGGCACGGCAGTTCGGAAATGGGCAGAACCGGAGGGATGTGGAAGGGGAGGTGGCGTCGTAGAGGAAGACACGGGCGAGGGACCGCCTGGGAAACCTGGCAACGGCGGCCAGATGCGAGATTGTAGGGAGTCGTTGGCGCGAAGGTAGACGAAGCGCGAGCATTTTGCACGCGGCATGATTTTTTCGCCGGATAGGTATACCAACAGCTGACCCAAATGTGGGTATCGAAGGAGCCGGTATTGGGATAGGTAAAGATAGGTAATTGATTAGATATCTGTTGGAGTATATTTTTTTTTGCTTTAATACCTAAATTAGCACTTAGGAATTCAATTTAGGTACCTATTGAAAATGCTCTAATGCTATGATTATATGTATCAAAACTTCACCTAATTAAAAGTTATCATCATTTTATGAAAGATTAGGAATCATGGACACCATGGTGACCTCCCTTATTTCATGCTGCTTATTATTGACTCAAGCTCTATTTGAAGCGTTGAAATTATTTTTTAAGTTTTTTTTATGAAATTAAATTGATTTATGTGAAAGTTTTATAAAATTCATATAAAATTTCTGTGTTCGAAATGGAGCTTTTAAGTGTGCATGAAGCATAGGAAGACATGATCAAGTCAAACATATATTAAATGTTTCTGATGGAATAAGAATACATTCAAAATCAAAATCCCTTGCGTAGCGCATCCGCCAACCGATCAATGTTTTCAGAAGAAGAACCGCCATGCTTAGCAGCACCTTCCGCCAAAGTTTTCCACTCCGATGCCTTCTCCCTCGCCTCCTCCCCTTTCTTCCCACCCATCATCTCCCTCACCAGCGCCGCTATCTCATCGCTTCCTGCTCCCTGCGGCAGCTCACCGCCGATGCCCCAAGACACGGCCACCTGGCGGCAGTTCGTCACCTGCTCGGAAATCACGGGGCATCCCAGCACCGGCACGCCGCCGGCCACGCTCTCCAGGATCGAGTTCCACCCGCAATGCGACACGAACAGCCCCACGGCGGGGTGGCTGAGCACCGCCTCCTGCGCGCACCACGACACCACGAGCCCGTCCGCTCCCACCTTGACGTCGGTAGCCATGTCCGGACGCAGGACCCACAGGTACGGGTACCCGCACTTGGCCAGCCCGGACGCGAACTCCGGCAGCGACATAGTATCTCCCATGTTGGCGTGGCTGCCGAAGCTCACGTACACGACGGAGCGCGCCGCCTTGCCGTCCAGCCACGCCATGCACTTCGTGTCCTCCGTCAGGAGGCTGGCGTCACCGGCGCCGCCGTTCTCGGCCGGCAGGGCGGCTACCATCGTCGAAAGCGGGCCCACGGTGTAGATCGGCGGCAGGAGCTTGGCGAGCGCGTCGAAGACGTCCTTCTCCATGTTGTAGAAGGTGTTGAGGATTACAGCCTTGGAGGAGGCGAGGACACGCATCTGGTGGACGTGGAAGTGGAACAACCAGTCATCGGCGTCCGTCGTGCGGCAGAACGTTGGCATGTCCCCGAGCCGCATGCCCTTCATCCCCGGCACCCAGTCCAGCGGGACGTCAAGGGAGCCGTCGGTGTCGTAGTCATTTCCTACAGTATGAAAGAACACATAATCAGTCTGCGAAAAAAAGATTTTATAATTTTATAATTTACTTTTATATAACAGTAATGTATATATCGGGCCTCAAAAGATTAGATGTCAAAGCAAACAATCTTCTAGTTGTAGATTATCAAATTCGATAATCATTGTTGTCCTTAAAAAACTTGAAAACAATAGCGAGCTAAGATATTTAGTGAATGATATCTCAAACAGCTAATAGCAGTATATAACGGAGTATAACAGTTAAATTATACTGTGATCAGAAATTAGCTATAGCCCACTATAGCGGCCGGCTATTTGCTTCCTGGCTAAAAAAGAACTATATACTTAAAAAAATAAACAAGATTTATTCTTTTAACAATACTAATTTAAATCCCGGCGTACCTTTGAGGGGAATGAACCCCCTTTTCATGAGTTCCTCGAACTGGAGGTATCCCATCAGCCCGCACGCCGACGCGGTGAAGAACTGGGCGTCGGGCACACCAACCTCCCTCGCCGCCACCGCGGCGAACGGCATGGGGGTGTCCGCCACGACGCAACTCACGGGCGGCACGCCGGGCCTCCCGCTCAACATCTCCCTGAGCAACGCCTTGAGCGGCTGGAGGCAGTTACTCTCCATGGCCTGGTGGTGTGCCGCCAGCGTCCGCGGCGGGTCGTCCAGCGCCAGCCCGTCCGGGATGACCTCGACGCAGAAGCCCGGCGGCGCCGAGGCGGCGGCGGCGCCCTTGGAGCGCAGGAGGCGGCGGTGGTGGAGCTCCGTGTAGACGAGCGTGACGTGGACACCGTGGGTGGTGAGGACGCGCGCGAGCTGCATGTGCGGCGCAACGTGGCCGTGCGCCGGGAACGGCACCAGCACGACGTGAGGTCTGTGCGTCGAGCCCATCGGACACTGCTACGACTTGGTTTCTTCTCTGGTTGCTAAGGAACAGTGGCAGGCCCTACGTTTGTGGGTATGGCGGCTTTGTTCTGCTTGCTGTGCCACTCGGCTCCAGTATATAGAATGTCCAAAGAGAGACCTTGCGCTCGTAGCTAGTGGTGGTAGTTGCTACCAACCTCTTGTTGCCAGTTTCGGTTTGTAGTCTTCACCGTGAGATGGGTAGTACAAGCGCGCGGTCCCCGATCGTCCACGTGAACGGAGATAAGAAACCCGAGAACGCGGTTAGTCGTTAGTCCCATGCGCCGAATCGAAATTTAAACAAAAAAAGTAGTTTTTAAAAGTAGAGGAAATTTTAAAAATATAGTTTATTTTATTAAACTAAATAGGTTTACATGGTAACCTCGTTGTATCTTACACCTCTATTTTTCAGCATTTAAGGATTAGCTACAGAACACGGACAAGTTGTAAGTAAGTAGAGGTGATTGAAAGCCTCGGTCTGTGGATCATTTTATAAACTAAATATCTTTATTAAATTTTAGTTAAAAAATAAATAAAAATTTAATTCGGTCCTTTTTCTATCTAACCCTTCTATATTTAATTCATTTTTTTTATCCCATTTTCAAACCTAGGTGTAAGCAGTAACATGCTGCTATCAGCTATGGATATGGATCCATTGCAACTCCTCCGTGCCAAGGAGAGGGCTGCCCGTCACGAGATCGAGATCGTTCGTCCCAACAACACTGTTCAAACGGTGGACAATGGATTCACGTGTTTATATTGGCATGGTGAAGCGTGTCAAGGTGCTAGACCCGTTGCTCTCCGTACCATATATCATCCTCATATTTTCTAAGTTCCTGTTTGAAACCAGTATATATTATTAAAAATTAAATTATAGAGTTAGTTTTTATAATCTAGTTTATAAGTATAATCTGGTTGGTGGTGTTTGTAGATCAAATTATATAAACTGATTTTTAGTTTTTTTCCCTTAACTAATACCATGTTTGCCCTCCAATTATTTAAATCTGAGTTTTGTTGCCTTGCAATTATCCGCAGCTAATGAATGATGAGGTCATAATCAAATTTTCGCTGGGGTAGTCCAGATTATAGGTTTATATAATCTGGACGTTCAGTTTTTATAATTTAGATAAAAAAACCGGTACATATCAAACCAGTAGAGATTATATAATATAATTTGAACCTTACAATTGTAGCACCACTTCACCAAAAAGGATAATCTTTACCTGCAAATCAATCGAAGAACAAACAAAAACAAGAAAGTTCGCATCACAAATGTGAAATCTAAATTAAAATCATAAATCAGTGTCTCACAAACTATACAATGGTGAAACTGTATGAAAACAAAATAAATTAAGTAAAACATAACTCTAATGACGGTAGTTTCTATTTATATACAGTTTAGAGTGTCTTTATTAGACAACCTTAATACTAATGAACCTAAAAAAGATACACATTCTAAAGGCTAAAAATGGTGTCGCAGTACCAGTGCAATTTCTAGACATCAACTTATTTTAACGATTCTCGATTACTCTAGATGAATTTTAAGATGAGACTGGTACTACAGGAAAGGTTATATTCCATCCATATCCATAATGGACTTTGAATGCAACTTAGGTGTCTATTTTAGTGCGGATTGCTCTCGACCCCGAGGAAGATTCGAAACCAAGTTGGATTAAAATTTCTCTGAAAATGAACATTCCTCTCTAGTCTTGTGCATCACCAAGTTCTTCTCCATGCTTTCTTTGATCCACTTCAATGTTCCTAATCATAATTAAATTATTGAGTAGCAATTTATTCTTAAAATAGTATATAGATTTGTTTAGAAATGAGTTCACTTTGAAATTCAGTTGTCTTGCACATCCTTTTATGATTGGACCTTCTATGCTAATTAGAGAAGTGTTAGGTGTATTCAAAGGAGCGATGTACTCGTTATCTCTTTTTGAGTCGTACTCAACTCAAATTCATTATTAGAACGTCGATTTTTTTATACCCTTCAATAAAAAGGAAAAGATATTGTCCACGGAGATATTTAAATGCAGTCACTTCCTTGGAGTAAAGATCTACATGATCTCATCAGTGGCCACGCACGAGATTTTGCAATAGCTACTGGTGAGATGCGCGGGACGGAGCTTGCTTGTTGTCTTCCTTGACTAATCGTTCGTCGATGGCTGTTTGCTCAGACCTGGAGCAGCTACCGGCTACTCATTGCCATTGCTGCAGTGCCTGCAACCCGGCTTTACAGCTGCTGCTCCGTGCCAATAGCCTTGCCCCCCTCAGACTATGTCGCACCTTCATCCTGTTCCAGTGCCTGCAGCTTCTCTGCAATCAGCATCCCGACCCTACTCTCGTTATGTGCCTATTATACAGGCTTGTCAGTGTTCTGACTACCGGCACACTACAAAAATACGATCGTAGGGTGATGTACCTTCGTATTCGATATGGTCTAGTCTACGGAAGATTTAAGAGGGTTTTTACCTGGTTCAGGCCACCTCGAACGATGTAATATCCTATGTTCAGAGAGTGAATTATCTCGATGATAATAGTACAAAGAGTCGGATTTTCTTTTCGGGAGAGGGTCCGGTGTCTAGGCCGAGAGTGTTCGGTGCACGTATGAGTGGGGTTGCGCACGCGTGAACGGATACGCGCGAGAACTCTGGGCTTTTTTGTGTTCGTTGTTCTTTTTTTTCGTTGTTCTCTCCAATCGCTCCCCGGTGCCCTCTTTATATAGAGCAGTCCGAAGTTACAAGATGGTGGGCCCTATGCGATCCTACTGTCTCGCTGACAGGTGGGTCCTTCACTGTCGTCGCTATCATTTGTTATGCCCATGCGCGGGCGTGGCCCGTCGCGTTGCACGCAGTGGCGGGCACTGTAGTGCCAGCTATAGTACCGCCGGGTCTTGTTTGTTGACTGTCACGGCCCGTCTGGTTCCGCGGCTTCAGCTTGAGTATTGTCGTGGTGAAACCCGTCCCGTCAAGGCGGTTGGCCGCCAGAGTAAATATATTATAATGCCGTACCTACTCTCCAGAGGTCGGTCCCCGGGGGTCGGATCTCAGAGGTCGGCATCTCCGTGCGTCTTAACGCGGCTAAGACTTCGTAGATCGTCGCCTCAGAGATCGGACCGCGTGCTCGTGCGCTGTCGTCCGACCTCTAACTCGGGGTTTTGCACGTACGAGTATGGGCCGTCAAGTACCCGGGGTACATGATCCCGACAGTAGCCCTCGAGCCTGGCGCCGTTTGCGACCTTTGGTTGAGGCGGCGCTGGGCTTTTCGTGTGATTGACGCCTCGGTGGTCCTCGAGCCTGGCGCCGTTCGCTCCATTCAAATGCTTCCTGGGCCTCGGTGGTCCAGGAGAACTGCTCTACTTTTCGTAGCAGCCGGTAAAAAGACATCGCCTTTTCCCCGAGCCTCGAGATGAAGCGACTTAGGGGTGCCAAGTATCCAGTCAGCCTCTGGACACCCTTGACATTGCTGATGGGCCCGAGGTTGAGGATGGCGAAGATCTTCTCGGGGTTCGCTTCAATCCCCCGTTCGAAGATGACGAAGCCAAGCAGTTTGCCCGAGGGCACCCCGAAAACGCATTTTTCGGGGTTCAGCTTGATTCGATAGCGCCAGAGGTTCGCGAACGTTTTCTCTGGATCTTGGGTCGGACGCCCGTCGAGTCTGGATGACGATGTCGTCGACGTAGACCTCTAGATTTCGACCCAGCTGGTCGTGGAAACACTTCTGCATGCAGCGCTAGTACGTAGCGCCGGTGTTCTTGAGTCCGAACGGTATCGTGACGTAGCAGAAGGATCCGAAGGGCGTGATGAAGGACGTGGCCGACCGGTCGGACTCGCACATGGTAATCTGGTGATATCCAGAGTACGCGTCGAGGAAGCTCAGGGTTTCGCACCCGACGGTGGAGTCCACCACTTGGTCGATGCATGGGAGAGGGAAGAAGTCTTTCGGGCAGGCCTTGTTGAGACTCGTATAGTCAACGCACATCCTCTATTGCCCAGTCTTTTTTTTAACCATTACAAGGTTGGCCAGCCACTCGGGGTGGTAGACCTCTTAAATAAACTTGGCGTCTAGGAGCTTCGTCAATTCTTCCCCGATGGCCCGACGCTTCTCGTCGTCGAAATGCCGGAGTTGTTGCTTGACGGGCCGAGAGCCCGCAATGATATTGAGCTAGTGCTCGGCGACTTCTCTCAGGATGCCAGGCATGTCCGAGGGTGTCCAGGCGAAAACGTTCCGATTCTGGATCAGAAAGTCGACAAGCGCGCTTTCCTATTCGCAGGAGAGCGCTGTTTCGACCCTGGCCTTCTTGGAAGAGTCGACGGGGTCAAGAACCACCACCTTGGAGTCGTCGGCAGGCTTGAAGAAGGTGGAAGACGAGGCTTTGGAGTCGAGCGTCGAGGCCGACCCCTTGGGCCTGCGGATCTCGTCCAACCGGGTCGAGCCGAAACGGGCGGCGGCCAGCTCGAAGCTTTCCTGCTCGCACGCGAGGGCGAGCTGGAAGCGCGACGAGACCGTGATGACGCCCTTTAGCCCGGGCATCTTTAGTTTCAGGTAGACGTAGTTGGGGATGGCCATAAACTTCGCGTAGCATGGCCGGCCCAGGATGGCGTGGTAGGCGCCGGTGAAGTCGACCAGCTCGAAGGTGAGCGACTCGGTTCGGAAATTGCTCCGGTCACCGAATGTGACTGGGAGCGTGATCTGTCCGAGGGGCGTTGCGTAGCCCCCAGGGACGACTCCGTGAAATGGAGCGTGGCTTGGGTGGAGGTCGGCCTCCGTCAGCTTCATCGCCCTGAAGGCGTCGACGCAGAGGATGTTGAGGGCGCTCCCTCCATCTATGAACACCTTCGATAGGCGCACGAAGCCGACGATGGGGTCGAGCATCAGCGGGAGGCGCCCGGGTTGTGGAATACTGTCAGGGTGGTCGGCCCGGTCGAAGGTGATAGGGGCCTCAGACCACTTGAGGTAGCGGGGGACCGCGGGATCGGCCGCATTGACTTCCTGTCAGATCCTCTTTTGCTGGCTACGGGACACGCAGTAGGCCGCGGGGCCGCCAAAGATCATAAGACAGTCTTCCGGCTCGGGGAAGGCTGCGCCGGCATCGTCCTCAACGCTTTTGGGTTGGGGGTCGGCCTTGGCCGCAGAGGACTCGGGTTGGAACCCACCCTTGAAGAACCTCCTGGCCAGATGATAGTTTCGGAAGGTGTGCTTGACGGGCACGTAGTGGTTGGGGCAGGGCCGGTCAAGCATCTTCTCGAAGTGGCCATCGTGATTGGCTGGCTTCTTGGTCGGGGGTCGAGCCGACCGGTCGGCGGCAGCCATGAAGTCGTCGTCGTGGCGTCGGTCCTTCCCCTTCTTGCGGCTCGAACTGCCGCCGCCTCGCTCGTTGCGGCGGTCAGCGCGTCGGTCGAGGAGTCGATCGCCCCGACGGTCGGTCCCGGTCCTCTCGTCTTTCGCCCGAGCTCGGTCGAAGTTGGCCTGCACGGCCTCTTCCCCAGTGGCGAAGGTCGTAGCGATGTCGAGGAGATCTCGGGCCGTCCGAGGATTCCTGCAGCCCAGTTTGTGGACGAGTGCCTTGGACGTCGTGCCGCAGGTAAAAGCGTTGATGATGTCGGCGTCGCTGACGTCAGGCAGCTCGTTGCGCTTTCGCGAGAAGCGCTGGATGTAATCTCGGAGCGACTCGTCGGGCTCCTGGTTGCAGTTTTTAAGATCGCAGGAATTACCTGGGCATGTGTAAGTCTTCTGAAAGTTGCCGACGAAGATGCGGCGTAGGTCGCTCCAGTCCTGGATGCAGCCTTCGAGGAGGTGCTCGAGCCATCCTCGGGCCGAGTCGGTGAGGAAGAGTGGCAGGTACTGGATGGAGAACAGGTTGTCTGCTCCTCCTGTCTTGCAGGCGAGGCGGTAGTCCTCGAGCCAGTGGACGGGGTTCATTTCACCGTTGTAGCGGCTGATGGTGGTCGGGGCGCGAAATCTTTGTGAGAATTTTGCGTGCCGTTTGAGCGATCCGAACACTCTGGGCCCGACCTCATCAAGGCTTGGGCTTCTGGAGTCAAGGGAGCCGTGTCGGTAGTAACGGTCAAAGGAGCGCCTCCGCCGAGACTTGGCGCGAAGCTCGCTCCTCATCTGTCGACGAGCGTCGATGGTGCCGCGAGCGTCGTGGTTGGGGCCGAGCTGTGGGTGGACTGACCCCACGTGATGTCGAGGGTTTCGTTCCTTGACTCGGCTGTCACGTGCTGAGCTTCGCCGATCATGGGATCGACAGTTGCTTCGTGTCTCCGACTGCTGGGGCCGAAGAGACACTTTTGGTTGTTGAAGCGCGCTGCCGAGGTAGAAGCGCACGCGGTCGTACACTTCCCTCAGCGCTGGATCCTCGGGAGCGGCGGTCTCGTCGAGGGTGCACGCTGCCGCGAGGTTCTCAAGCGGGGTATCGAAAGTTGGCAGTCCTCCAGCTACGAGCTGCTTGTAGGTGGACCGTCCCCGGGCTCGAGCCGCATCACTGGGACTGGCTGCAGCCTTGCCTCGAGGCTCGAGGCTGTCGGTCTGTCCCGGGGCGGCGAGACCTGGCCAATGGTGTCCACCGCAGGGCGCTGGGACGGATTGGCGCTTGGCGTGTTGCCGAGAGTTGCCGGTTCCGCCGTGCCTTTAGGGGCGTGGAGAGTGAAGCACTCCCTCGACGGGTCCCGCCCCAGAACGAGGTGGCTCCGCCGGTGCCGCTTTGTGCGCTTCTTACGTGGAGCCTGAAGGCGCAGCTCGCCGCCTTCGTTGGTGATGAAGTTCAGGCTTCCGAAGCGGAAGGCCTGTCTGAAGGCAAAAGTGGGGACGCGCCATGACCAGTCATCTCCGGTGATGGCCACCGTGAAGCTTCCGAAGCGAAGGTGAGAGACCGAAGCGTCTCCCGTGACGGCAAAGAAGGAAGCCATCGAAAAGGCGAAGTGAGCGCACACCAAGAGAATGCCCCCCTTCTTGGCGCGCCAACTATCGGTGTTCTGACCATCGGCACAGTACGAAAATACGATCGTGGAGGTGGTGTGCCTTCGTATTCGATATGGCCTAGTCTACGGAAGACTCAAGAGGGTTTTTACCTAGTTCAGGCCACCTCGAACGATGTAATACTCTACATTCAGGGGTGGATTATCTCGATGATAAGAGTACAAGGAGTCGGATTCTCTCTTTGGGAGAGGGTCCGGTGTCTAGGTCGAGAGTGCTCAGTGTACGTGCGAGAACTCTGGGCTTTTCTGTGTTCGTTGTTCTTCTTCTTCGTTGTTCTCTCTTATCGCTCTCCGGTCCCTCTTTATATAGGGCGGTCCAGAGTTACAAGATGGTGAGCCCTACGCGATCTTGCTGTCTCGCCATCATTTGTTATGCCCATGCGCTGGCGGGCCCGTCGCGTCGCACGCAGCGACGGGCACTGTAGCGTCTGTCTGGCACTGTAGTGTCAGTCATAGTGCCGCCGGGTCTTGTCCGTTGACTGTCGCGGTTCGTCTGGTTCCGTGGCTTCAGCCAGAGTGTCGTCGTGGTGAAACCCGTCTCGTCCCGTCCCGTCAGGGTGGTGCGGCGGGCACTGTAGCGTCTGTCCGGCACTGTAGTGTCAGCCACAGTGCCGTCGGGTCTTGTCCGTTGACTGCCGTGGCCCGTCTGTTTCTGCGGCTTCAGCTAGAGTGTCGTCGTGGTGAAACCCGTTCTGTCCTGTCAGGGCTGTTGGCTGTTGGCCGCCGGAGTAAATATGTCATAATACCGTACCTACTCTCCAAAGGTCGTTCCCTGAGGGTCGGTTCTCGGAGGTCGGCGTCTCCGTGCGTTTTAACGCGGCTAAGACTTCGTAGACCGTCGCTTCGGAGGTCGGACCGCGCGCTCGTGCACTGTCGTTCGACCCCTAACTCGGTGTCTTATACGTACGAGTACGAGCCGTCAAATACCCGGGGTACATGATCCCAACAAGGCTAGAGACAGTTGTCGAGGCCAGATTCCCTCCATGTCTTCCTCTCACTAATGCAATTTCTAAAATGACATGGAAGAAGCTGCAGGGCCGCTGGGTTCGCTCTGTTGCAGAGGTGCGACTGTGCGAGTCCTCGTCAACCACTATGAATTAGCATTGCCCCTCCCCTGCAGTGGGCTATCAGTGGTGGGATAAGATTTGTAACAGGAATTTGGTTTTTTTTCATAGATCTCACATATTCTCACACTTAAAGTATTTAACATACTTCTGGAGACAAATCACCCCATACTAGAGACAAGCGAACATGATCGATTTTTTTATCACATACGTACGTCAGTACCAACATACATATCATACCATCACCCCACAGGGTCCACATGCCATGCGCATCGTATTTGTGCCTCTGTCCTGTCTGTGACAGAGAAGATCAGCTCTGATAATATTCTGTAACAGCTCAGATCTAAATACGACTTATGTCCACATACACGCTGCGTGAGCCATACCTATACAACAACTCACTTACATTTTTTTCCTCACTTTACATAAAAAAAATTAATTATTTTTTATGGTTTTATCCACACCATGACCACAATATGAGAGTTGAGCCTTTTTTATGGGCCTCACAAGATTCTTGTACGTTGTTTATTGCACCTTTCTCGTGCTATCTGTCTCAACCCAATTGCCACAGAGCACACCACCTATTTGATATAATTCCTCAACCGCGCACCATACCGGAGCCCTGCATACACGAGGTCATGCACATGTGACGTGAGGGGGAGGCTACAGGGTTCAAGTTGTTCCCGCCACCTATCTTTTGAGGGTTTTTCTTGTTGCAGTGAGCAGGGACAGGGAGAAGGAGGCTACAGGAAGTAATCTATTCCCACCACGCAATATACAGCTCGAGGATGACTCCCTGACAGTTTATGTACGCCAGGTCATCTTGTCGTTGCTCTCGTTTTTCTTCTTTGTGGACCGCGAGATGGACAGAGTCGGCTTTTTCAAGTACACAGTGCCTGCTGCACGGTGTTAGTAATCTCTGTTACTGTCGAGCGACGGTTGTCTAAAGGTAGTGCCCTGCCTCCCAGGTTGGACGAGTAAGGAATGGTCGGAGTCGAGCAGTCCCGACCCTCGGACGGTCGGACCGCATCTTCGGGTAGTTCAACCCTTGGGTGGTCGGACCATGTTTCTGAATCTTTGCGTGGTTGAGCTGTTCGGGACCCGGGGTTTGATGGTCCGTCTTCAACCTGATGACTGGCCCGAGACCATAGATACCTGAGGTATACGACTCCGACAAGAGGAAAAGTTCGTTCCGTTTGTGTTATTATTAGAAATATTGGAAAAACCTTATGACATTTTTGGGAAGTAAAAGAACAAATTTAGAAAATTTTGAGAATAACTCGGAAGGTACTTTCACGAAGAGATCGATGAGATGAGCGAAACAACTTTGAAAAACTTTGAGAACTAACCGAATAACTTTAAGAAATTTTTAGTAACTACTGAAACAACTTTAACAAACCAATGGAACAACTTTAGAAATAAGTTGGAGGACACCTTTACGAAGAGGTTGACGAGATGAATCTAACAAAAACAACTTTGTAAAACTTTAGGAATTAGCGGAACAACTTTGTAAAACTTTAATAAATTTTGTTAACTAACCGAACAACTTAGGAAACTTTAGTAACTAATGCAACAACTTGGGAATAACTTGGAGGACAGCTATAAGAAGAGTTCAGCGAGACGAACCTGATGGAACAATTTTAGAAACTTGAGAAACTTTTTAAAATTTCTAAAAATTAACTGTTCAAATGAAATAGACTAAACGTGTACGAGACGAAATTGAAAATGTTGACTATTTCTTCTCACAACTCCATTCAACTGTTCTGGCTTTTTGATTCTGATGTTTCTGTTCTAACATGTGCAGCAGGACATCATAAAATTCTATGTCCCATGTACAATTTTTTCTTGGAGGAACTCAGGAGGGAAAGAGATCGACGAGATGAAACTAACAGAATAATTTTGGAAAATTTTTATAAACTCGAGAGAACTTCCTTGAATTTTCAAGGATTATCCATTAAAGAAAAATCTAATCTATGAGACTAAACGTTCGAATATTGGAGCTAGAAGGAACTCGGAGGGCAGCCAGACGAAGAGATCGACCTGATGAAACTTTCCCAAAAATTAATCGATCAAAAAAATTTTGCGATTACAGGAAAGGATTTTTTGTTTTTATTAGAAATGAAAATTTTCCAAAATTATTCTGTTAGTTTCATCTTGTAGATATCTTTCCCTGCGAATTTCTCCGAGTTAAAAATTAAAAAATTTAGCTCACCTTGAAATTTGAAATTGAATTTAAGCTTAAAAAGTGAAATTAGAAAATTCTGTAGAAATTGTATGTGAAACAAATTCTTGTTCGAAGAAACTTAGATAGATATGAATTAAACAAATTGGAATTTAATCTCAAATTAAACAAATTTGAAATAACGCCAAACCAGCTAAAATCTGCATATAACGTTTCACTGTCCACTGGAATAAAAAAAGTTTAAAATAATGAGTGATGGGAACAAGATAGTTTAACAGTTATTCCCTCGTACTATCCACTGGAATAAAATAACGCATAAATAATAGGTGATGGGAACAATATGAGGGTACTGTACCCTCACCCTCACGCCAACGTTTGGTGAATAAATCCGCGTTCAGGTCATGCGTCAGTTGCATCCATTCTTCTCACTATAAAATATCCAGAACTTGTCATAATGGTAGCTGCATTGATATAGTGGCAGCGAGGTCAAACACAGATATGGCAAGTGATTTTAACTTTGACACGCAAATCAAGGATTGTAATTGAACTGACAGTATCAGTAAGGGCAATGCCTATTTTTCCACCAACAGTCACCTTGACTGAAAATGTGCCAGCAGTGACCAGCCCTGAAACTGCATGAGCCGATGCATGAGATAATCAGTTTGAGGTAAGTCCTGATTCGTGGGATTTCAATTCTTCCTGTACTGCACCAGCTTTTCTAGCTCTCTGTTGCTGCACTTGGGAGCCGCAGGTTGTTCTTGAATTTTGTTATTTACTATATAAACATATTTTTCAAGTCCCAGTTGTTATTACAAACTGTAAAGGTTAATGTTATGTTGTACATCTTTTTCAAATACTAAAAGCATTTTTGCGATTACAAGTGTCAAAATTGTAACAAATTAGTCAGGTTATGCTAAGCCTTGTACATTGACATTAAATAAAAGCTTTAAGGTTCAAGCACTTACAGAAACATTGTAAGCTGTTGCAAAAAATTAGTTTCCTTCATAAATAATGGAACAAATAGAGCATATTGAATTCTTCTATATTGTCTTTCAATCCTTGCTAATGCCTAGATCCAACGAACTGTTTAGAAAAGGCAACATGATTTTAGCAACCTATACAATTTATTTTCGGATGTTGTGCTGCATAATAGCGAAAGATAAAAATGAACTTCCTAACTGATATGAATGATTAATTATATCAAATTTTAAAGGAATGATTTTTACTATCATATTTGAGCATTTGTGCTGCAAGATGGCAAAGGAATTTTTCATGTTTCATTCACTGTTCTTTCAAATTGTGCTCGTTGTTTATGGAGAAACTACCTTTTGTAAATTTAATATACAAAGAACCATGTGAATCTTTTATAGAGATATTATAGAGTTCATTAAAATTTTGACATCAAGGCTAACCATGTGAATATACATATATAAATAGTTTATATTAGTCATTAGTTTCTGACTCTGATGCAAGTAGCCGTTGATTAGTTGGATTTTTTTTTTCACTGCTGCTGTACCCATAGTAGTAAAGTTTCTTACATTTGGTTTCCACTACACCATGTAACGACATAAAAACAAATCTTTTTCTGCATGAGAGAAACAGTAAAATCACTTATGTGAGCTAAATATAAATTGAGTATATTTGATAAGGAGTCTCATCTAAGACAAAAAATGCAAGCGTGGCAATGCCGCACAAATTTTCTAATCTTTTATACTCTAAAGCGGTGTGGTTTCTCACGTGCTGGTTAAACCACGTAATCTGTTAAGCTTCGAACCGTCAGATCCAGCGAACTCCTCGTATAAAACATTTGATTTGGGGTGGGTCGGGTCCCTACTACCCTCGTATAAAACATTTGATTGGTCACGAATCCTCCTGAGGATTGACCTCCTCTCGCCCGACCCTCTTCTCTCTTCATCAGCTCCGGCGCGAAGCCCGGTCTTTGTCAAAGTTCACGCTTCCCAATGAGTTCCTCGAGACCTTGACGTTGTACTCCACCACATCAGCGCAGGGGCTGACGGCGCCCCAGCAAGTGCGACATGGACACCTGTACACTCATCTGCAGCACACCACATGCTCGATGAAATGCCTGAGTTTATCATTTGTTATTCTTCTTACTCATCCTTCAACCACGCCTGCATACCACATGCTCGATGAAATGCCTAAGAGCAGCATGCTTCACAATGATTCACCCTATTAAATCAAAGCAATTAGGATATGTGGCTTAGGGGATTACACTTTTAGATGTTAGCTTTCTTCCTACAACAGTCGGAAATAAAATAAGTATATCCATCATTACAAAGTTAATTGTTGAAATAAGCATAATTCGTTATACACCATTTCTGAAAGCACTTGAAATATCATAAGCTTACCAGTATCGATACAGCAATGGTAGTCATTCAAATTTTGAAGTTCAATCATCGACACAAAGTTTTTTTATATCCATATACTACAATAGTGCTTTATTTAGTAGTAGTAGTTCTTATTTTCAGCTAAAATATAGTTGGTTAATTCTTGCAGCCCCTCATGAAAATCCGATATATACATTGGCTGCAGTGTACCCATCATCAAGTAAGTATGATCTGCTCAAGCGCAACAGAGTATTATTATTTTCCTTTTTCCTAGAATTTATTAATGTTAACAATTGGTGGATATGCCAATCATTGTCATAATATTTAATTATTTTTCTGCAGCAAAATGTGAATACAGCTGCCCTATGGAACTACTGAGTACTAGATTATCGATTTTCAACGTTTAGAGCAATTATGTCATACCAAAACAAATTAAAACATACGAAGTGTAACTTTTTGAGTGATATTTTTCATTATTTTGAAATAATATACCAAATTTTACTGAACATGAACTCAAGAACATATGCAGCACCGATGTGCAATGACACACGCACAATAAATTTTATCACCTTTATCTTCTTGTGTAAATTCATTGTTACTTTATATATTTATCTGAATTTTAAAGATTTAAAATAACAATCGCATACACAATTTTCTTATATTGTGTAACCTAAATAGTTATATTTATTATGTATCACAAATATAAAATTCTTATAAATCAATCTATATCTCTGATACAGAAGTTTGTTAAACAATATTTTTTATGAACGATTGTAGAAATGATTACAATATTTATTATGTATCTCTGATAGAGAAGATTGTAAAAATATCTTTTCCTAAATTTATAAAATATTTTTTAGAATTTTAACATTGGCCCAAAATGAAAGTTGTTCCATGTGAATTTTTTTATGCCTCCGCAAAATTTCAGATTTTTCCAAGCTCATGAAGTATTTGCTTTCGGGTTTAGAGCAGAGCTAACAGGAGTTGCTAAGAATTGCCTGAAGAGTAACATAACAGTGGAAGATAATAGGAGTTGACGGAAGTCTAAGAAAAAAGAATCGAAATTAGAATTCTGTACTCATAAGAAAGTTTAATTTGAAAGAGTCAGGTAAGAAGTGTTGAAAATTTTAGGATCAAGGAATAATTTTCTTTTGTAAACCCTGCCTCGGGAGGACGGTGCTGCTGCCTACGAATCCTTGATATTGGCATTCAACGTCCACGATGGCGTGCGCGCGGAGAGATGAAGGGGATCGTGTGAATTCGGATTTAACTAGACCAAGTTGCTTTGTGATTCGTGCTATTTGTTTCTCTTATTTAGTACTTTCGCAATTGGCCGTCAAAAAGAAGCTGGTATAGAGCCACCGTATGGACGCATACACCTTCCACAGAAACTTGTGTGCGGTTTAACGACTGACTGCAAAAGATCACGCGTTTCTTAAAATTGAAATATAGTACTCCCTTCGTTTTAAAATAAGTATCTTTTTAAATTTTTAAACATTTATCTTTGACCACTCATTTTATTAAAAAAATTTGAAAATATTATTTATTTTATTGTGAAATAATCCATTATTAGAATTATTTTAAGCTTAATTTATTTATTTTTGTATTTTTGTAAATTTTTTGAATAAAAAAAATGGTCAAACACTGATTTCAAAAGTCAAAAACCTCACTTATTTTAAGAAAGAGGGAGTACTTCGTACAATACGAAACACATATTGATAGCCCTCCAATCATATACACCTTGCTGCTGACAGAGGAAAATCTGGAAAAGGCCATCTCCTGGGGTAAAAAAAAATAGAAATCCATTTTACCAAACGTTTTACCCAATTGCTTTAGCTTTACCGGAAAAGGTTTTTACCAAAGCAGCCATGGTCTAGCCAAACAGGCCCTACGTCTATCATTTTGTCCCCTTCTGATGCATGGGATCCAGGTTTACAGGCTATCCGCATAGTTAGCAAGAAACCAACTTATACATCTGTGTTCACGAATGGGCAGAATTGCTCCAACAGTTTCGAACACCAGCATTTACAAGGATCCTACTGAAATCCTGGTCGATGATTTATCTTTGTGAATAGCGAAGAATTAGTAGCATATTGGCACCATCGTACAAGACTCCAACACTTCAATGCTATGGTATAGAGATTTCCCTCCAATGCTTCAATGCCCTGATACGTACAGATTTTCAGCATAGGCAGCGAAATTCTTTGTGAATAGCAAAGATACATATTTTTTGCCGAGGCAGCAAAGATACAGGTTTTCTTAATGAATAGCGGATAAGCAGCATAGCGCATATTGGCACTAGGGTTTTTTCTTCAACTATACCATTACCAACAATGGACTGCGCAAGTATATCATGACAACAATGGATTTCGCTAAAATATTCTTATAAAAAAATTATCTACTTTGCTTTACCGCCCTTAGTAGATTTTAATCACAGTTAATTTGTTTATAAGATGAATGGCTAGGTTTTTCTTAAAGTGGTCATCTCACATGGCTGAAAATAGAAAAGAAAAATGAAAAAAAGTCAAAATATTTGAGAACCTATTATAAATGTTTACATTGTTGAAGATGCTATTATTTTAGAGGAACTCATATTGTGAGTGCTATTCCAACGAACATACATTTTAAGAGTAAAAAAAATTGATGTAATTCTTATCCAAGGTCAGTGATTGTGTGTATGTGATGACATATAAAGCATGAACTAGAGCGGAGAGGAACAACATGGGCACTATGGTCATTGCAACTTGCTAAGGCGAGCAAACTAAAATGAATGAACGTTGATAAGGCATTTGGACAAACGTCAAAATCATAAAAATATACTCTAAGCCCTAACATGGCGGGAGGCGCCGTCGCTGGCCGACCGGCATTGTTGTCTGTCGCTGGCAACGGTGAAGCTAGCGCCTCAGGACGTGAGTGGCACTTCAACTGATGGGCCAAAAAAAATAGTGCACATATTTGGTTTAAGGTGGGGCAAATGAGGTAGAAATCTGATACTGATCACCGAAATTCTTTTAGATTCCAGTGCCACGACACTCGGATGAGACCATGCGTGTCGCTAGCACGACAGTGTGATCCCGATCTTCAACATGTTTGGCAAACGGGTTATGATAAATGAGATCTCATTCCCATTACTATTTTTATCGCCTAAACAGCACCTCAGATTGCAACAGCTTTGGACCAAGGTTGAACTAACCATTGGAGCTGGCTAGCACCTATTTGATTTGTTTTCATTAAAACTGCTACGGTAAACAGTGAACACCACTATAAATGCAAAAATAAAATTTTAGAGCGAAAAATAATCAATTTTACAAGTTTATCGGGTGATTTTTTTCGATTTACCGGCAGTTTTTCTAGTTTACCGAGCATTTTTCTAGTTTTAAATTTTCAAATTATGAAACCAAACTTTTTTTCCACCTAGGTTTTGTAAACCGGCTCGTCGGTCATGAAAATCGAGATGTTTTTCTCGGACTTTGCGAATTTTGATCCTTAGAGCATCTCTAAAAACTCTCCATTACCTCATCTAAATCAAATTATAAGAAAAAATTGTAAAAATCTCTCCAACAGCTATTTTAAATAACTCCCTACTTTCGCGGCACTGAGAAATAGCTTGTTACTTTCACGGTATCTCAAAATCCATCTGAGAAACTTTTTAGATCTCAATCGTGCAACTAATTATAAAATTGATTGTTGATTTAATTTAAATTTAAACTATATTAAAATACAGTTAAAAGAAGCTGTTAAAAAAGATAATTAAAATAATATTTTAAGAGATGCTGTTAGACTGCCTCTCCTCGCTTTGTGGGCACGAGGAGTGTCGCCACTATCGGAGCCGCCCTGACTGCGGGAGGCCGCATGGCGGAGCACCTACCGCGGCACCGCCGCCAAACGAGTGGGCCGAGGAGCAGCACTCCATCTCGGGCAGGCTGGCATCTCGCCGCAGCGGAGGTGAACATCGCCACCTCCATTTCCGTCCCAACTTTCTCGGTGGGTTCCATACTCCAGTTATTTCTGTTTCTCAATTATTAGGAACAAGTGTCTGCATTTCGAATTCCAATGTGTTCCTGTCCACCCTCTCCTTGTCCCTGCGGTATCTGCCATTTCAACTTTCTCAGCAGCCATTGGTGACGAACAACATTTGCATTTATAATCTCTCATTTAATGGATTTGAAGGAACAGTAGAGGTGCCCTCATCCTGCGGGCAGTCTGAGGGCATGATGTTCTCACTGCTCAGTTGCTGGGTTGCCTGCTTTTTTAGATTTCAGTTATACAGAGGGTGGCTTAAATTAAACTGTTATGTTATGTACAGTTTGGATCCCGTCAACTAATTATTAGTCGAGACTAATAACTAGCTGATTAATAATTAATTAACTAATTATTAGTCCATTACCTATTTGAATGAAGGACTAATTGTTAATCCATCCTTCAATGAAATATCTGTTTTGCGTCTGACTAAGTATTAGTCCGTATTTGTTTGGATCCATGACTAATATTTAGATCGCTAGCTGTATTTTCTATTATGTATTTAAATTTTCTCTAGTTTTTCCCGTCATTTTTTCAAGTTTACTTCCGTCATTTATTTAACACAAATATACTATAATGTAATCAGAGCAACATAATAAATCAATTATTTAACACAAATAATTGAAAAAATTGATCCGTCGTTTATGCCTACAATAGGAACTACTTAGACTATTAGACTTCAGTGTGAAAATTCTTTCAAATTTTAGTACTTCCTCGGTCCATAATTCATATGCGTATTTGGCCATGGCACAGACCAAGTTTTGACTGTCCCTCGTAACTCCTGCTATCATCCTGTGGTTAACGCTTCGATTCCATGCGTAACAGCTGGTAGCCCTGCAATGATCCCAATCAAATCAGAGCTAATCCTGTATGGTGCTCTGCATGCGCTTCATATCCCGCATGCTAGTAACTCACTGCATGCTATTAACATCCAAGCTATTAGCTGTCATGCGCATATGGAAGAGATCAGCTAAATACGCTCAACAACGATGGAAAAACTTATTTAGTAAATACGCACATGAATTATGGACGAAGAGTGTACCACATGACGGAGAGATTTCGAACAAAAAAAAAGAGAAAGAACTTTAATATTTATGTACACATATCGCTAGGTTCAATCAATGCACGGCGCTGCGCAGGGCGGCGCGGGCCTTGGCGGCGCTGCGCAGGGCGGTATGGGCTGGAGCGCGGGGCGGGGTCGAGCTGCGTTGGGCGGGGCTGTGCGGACTTGCGCCGGGCGGCGACGATGAGGGGATGTTCGTCAGGGTCGGGTAGATTGGGGACGACGGTGCTGCGAAGAATGATAGAGTTAGCTGGACGCCCGTGCTTTTCAGTCAGTTTCCAACATGAAATTGGAAACAGATATCGTTATCGGTTGAGGGTAATTTAGAATTTTCATTGTATCTGCGAATTGTTAGTCTTGTTAGTCTCTGTTAGTCCTCGGATCGACTAATTAAAAAATAATTAGTTAATAAATAGATTAATAATTAGTCTCTCTATTAATCCACCGGGGAAAGAGGACTAATTTTTAGTCTCCTAGCCTTGCATATCTCCGTCTCACTGAGGGGACCTATGAAGCTGGTATTTTGTTACACAACATGCACTCCCTTGTTGAAGCAGAGATTTACATTAGACAATTCAAGACATTGCCACAAGAGAATGTTCGTGGGCTTCTTGGCAGCCTGTTCAATGTGACAAATTTGTATTTATGTGGTTTTGAAGCAGAGGTATCTCTTCAAGTCAAGTTTCTCTTAATTCTGTTTATATTCCTAAAATTTGCTAACTTGAAAATTAATGTTTTATTTTTAGTAATTGTCAGTGCTGTTGCATGCCCTTATATGGGATCTGTATATATATATATATATATATATATATATATATATATACAATCTCTCTTTTTTTTTTTCTAGGGATAGAAAAGAACCTTGTTTCCTATAGCGGAAACTATCTTCAGATGGTTCAAAATGAGTGACTGCTCTCTTGTTACTTACTGTGGTTAACTGATATTATTTACTCAATCTTTTTTTATGTGTATTTCAGATGATGCTCCATGAGAATTCTGATAAATTCCCTATATTCCGTAATGTGCAAACATTGTACCTCCATAGATGTTTTCTTAATGATTATGAACTGAACGACAAATTGGAGGCCTTTTGGAGCTTTATTCAGAACACTCCCTTGTCTGGAGAAGCTTACCTTGCGGCAGTGCATGGTACATGCCCATCTTATGTCTCCGTGTCTCATAATTTGCATAGAGATCTGAGCATGTGTTTCTGCCAAAAGCATTATTCATTTTCAGACACCACATGGGAGGAAGAAAGGAAAAACATCACTCTAAATTGTCTACAGCGGCAGGACAGGAAGACTGTCCAATGTCACAAGCTGAATTTGATAGAAGTAATGTATGATTATGACCATGATCACCAACTTATTGAACTCCTGTGGAACCTTGGAAGGAACCTGCCAAATGCCAGCATTAAACTTAGCAAAATTGACCATGTGTGGGCATGATTGGGACGGTCGTGCGCCCTCTGTCCTCAGTTTGCATTGAACTATCGTGATGATGCCAAGCCGAGTCAGATACCATCAATAGATTTGTCATGGTTTGAATCCATCCTTTTTGTTTTTTTTTGTGGCACATGTGATGTGATGCTTGTGCTGGATTGAACATTAAATGTGATGGGAGTATTGTTCTTTCCTTATTGTTATAGCTGTTGATGAACTTTGTTTTGCTTGCCATACTTTTTTTTTAGAATTTAGAAGCGGTTACGTATGAGCTAGTAGGGCTGAGAGTAAGTATACTAGAGAGATCATACTTCTATATATTGATTGCAGTTAGTACATTGTGACAGATGGTCAACTAGGCAAAGGATCAACTGAACAGGAAAAGATAGATAACCTTGTGCTACTGCTGTCAGAGCATCTTCAACCGTTCTCTCAAAAAATCACTCAAAAAATACTTTTAAAGGCCAGAAAAAAATTTCGGTGTTCATTTTAGTTATCTTCTCTAACAGCTCCCTTAAATATAGTTTAAATTTGAGTTGAGTAAATAACTGATCTCACTATTAGTCGCATGAAAGATAGGATTAGAGATCTCAGAAAGTTAATTAGAGATCTACCTTCAAATAAAAAGATTTCTGGCTACCCTCGTAAGTAGAGAAGTGTTTAGAGGAGTTATTGGATGTGTATTTTTACAATTTTTTTTGCTTATAATTTGATTTAGGAGAAGTTAATTGAGAGCTTCTGAAGATGCTCTTAATGGAGGTCTCTCGCCCTGACCCACGTCCTAAAGCAAGCAGGTGTATAGTGTGTACTTCTTCCGTTTTAAAATATAATCATTTCTATGTTTAGTTAAATCCAAACTTTTATAACTTTTGACTACTATGTATAATTAATAATGAAATAAGCTTTCACAAAAAGTATTTTTTTTATATTAGAAATTATGTAATTTTTAGATATTATTAGTAAAATTTAAAAATTTTTGATTTTATTCAAACCTAAAAATATTTATATTTTGAAATAGAGGTATATGATTATAAAAGGGGACGAGAGAGTACTACCCTACACGCGTGAAATGCTCATTTTCTAACGAAACTCACCGTCACCGTCACCCCAACTCACACCACACACTTGTTGGTTGCATTTCATTCGTGTCGTGATATTATGCCCTTAACCTATTTTAGTGGATAGTGGACTTCTATGTGCTGAACTATGAATCATATGTAAGAATCTAAGTGTCCACATTTGAATAATATGCTCATAATCTAATTACAATTCATTTTATTAGTATGTACAACAAATTTTAGCATATTTGGAACATCTAGACGCCGTATGGAATGTAAAAATTTCACAAGAACCTCACAAAATTATTTTAATTTTACAAAAAAAAATACAAAAACAGAAAAAAAAAATCGAGATTCAAAATGGAGACCTAAAGGTTATGCCACACTTTTTTTCTAAAGAAAATGTCAAACTACTAGTTGCATTTAACATCATAAGGGTATACATCTGCAATGATAATTTTCAGCTCTAAATCTTTGTGATGGTTATTTCCTACTCCGGTGACCTTGAATGGCAATTTTCAAATAAACTCTTTTCAATGCTAATCACCGGGAAAAAAAAAATCTCTGGTGACGGCCCACGGCTGGCTCGGCTTCCAAGCACGTCCCCCGCGGCTTGCTCGGCTTTCTCGCTGATTCCGCTGCCGCCGCCCGGTCATCCAACTCGCCCCCCCGTGGTCCTCCATCTCGCCGACGCCTCATTCGTCCATCTTGCAAACGCCTCTCTCGTCCACCTCAGCGCCGCCGCACGCAATATCTGTTGGCACAACACTACAATAGGTGACGTCCGACGAGCAGGGCCCGCCACCGAGCCGCCGCCTCCACACTTTCGCATCTGGTGGCGCAGCAAACTACGGAGCGATGAGGTAGCGGACGCTGCAGATCGCGAGGCGGCGAAATGGAGGACCGCGCCGTCGTCACAGTGGAGGACCACAGGGGCGGTGAGGCGGCAGACGACGAGGCAGTGAGGTGGAGGAGCACGCCGGAATCGACGAGAACGACGATTTGAGGCGTCTAGGATGAAGTGAGCCCCCGCGCTGTTCGCGCTGGGAGCCGAATCGGGGGCACAACCGTTCGATGCGTCAGGGACTCCACGCGGCAGACATCCGCGCTGGGTCCGCAGCGTGTGTCAATGCGGACCATCCCCGGTGCATTTTTTTCCCAACTACTCTCGGTCCCTCTTTTCTTCGTGTTCTCCACCGGTCCACCCTAGACGCCCGCCGGTCAGAGCGCCTCGCCGCCCCGCCCCTACCGGAACGAGCTCCCCCTGCCCCCTGCCCCGATCCACACCACCCCGACCTGCCCCGCGCCCCACTTCGATCCGCGCCACCCCCTCCCCAAGTTGGCTTCATCGACGATGGCGGATGGGGATTCATCCGACTTCACCTTCTGCAAGGTGTGTACTTCTACTTCCCCTTCTGCTAGTAGGTGTGAAACCTGGAGGTTGTTTATGTGCTGTTTCCTTGTGCGTTAGGGTAGTTCTTGTTAGCATTTCAGATCAGTGCTCCTCGTGGATGCTTATACGAGTGTTTAGTTATTTATTGATCTCCCAATAGACTGTTATTGGCAATGTTTTATCATTTCATAACATGGATAAGCATCAATTTCTTATTTGCTTCTACAAAAAACTAAAGTGATAGTGATCTCCCATTAGACTGTTATTGGTAATGTTTTATCATAGCATAACATGGATAAGCATCAATTCCTTATTTGCTTCCACAAAAAACTAAAGGGACTGGTCCTTGCAAGGCTTGAATGGTGCTGATTGTTTGAAAAATCTGCTGGAAGCACAGAACGATGCTATGTTTTCACGGACATGCGGTTCTTTTAGGAAACTGACATAACTACGTAGGTTGCATTCGAGTACTGTGGGAATAAGCCAAAGGGAGGAAACATCGAAGGGATAAAACTTCAGGGCATGTGCCATCCAAGGTGTTTAAAAGAGGAGAAAATTGGTTTTCTAGCATTGAGAGATCACCGGTTCTGGAAAACACCACCGAAAGATCGCAGCTCCAAAAAATAGCATCGAAAGCTGCAATCTGTTCCAGAAACTAGCACTCTGTCAGGTTTCCGCTCATTCCAATTGCGTTTTACTGTTTGTTCCGATAAGAACATAAATTCAATTGACAATTTTTCCCTTGACTCTACCTTCTTCCCTGCTGGGCTGCCACAGCTCTTGCACCGGCAGCTCAGTTCATCGCCTAATTTCACCCGTTGACCCACCGCATTGGAGCACCCACACTGCCTCTATGCGCCATATCTACGCCCAAGATTTGGCTCGCATTCGCCTCGGACTGTCACAGTAGGCTCGTTGCGCCGAGCTCACCATTTCACCGGCGTAGAGTCCTTCGCTATCCAACGCCCTATCCTAAAGAACTTGGGGCCCACCAGGGTCACACCAGCAAACGCACGGGCACCAGGACCACACACAATCCACACGGTAAGATTTGGCCCTTCCGTGCTATGGATGGCCTCCGAATTGAATCTCGAATTGGACTTATCCACGGGCATGCTCAAATTGGAGCTCTGGACGTTCAGGTCAGGTAAAGTATTGTGAAGCACCAGCCAAGGGTATTTTTATCCAACTAACACCATTAACATTAAAACTAATGGAGTGCTAATTTCCAAAGCCATTCTTAGCTTTCAGTGGTAATTTCTGGAGGCAGTTACTTTCAGTGGTAATTTCTGGAAGTGGTGAACTTT
>BCLH01000960.1:84710-106550 GCA_001602315.1 Zoysia pacifica | reverse complement strand
TATTCACGACCCGGCTCCGGGAATGTACCGACGCGTCATCGACGGCCTGGAAAACCCCGAGGGATGGCCCCTGTTTGCACCTTGCGTGGAATCTGTGGAAAACTGCGTAGATGTGGAATAAGCGTTATGCAACTCTAATGATCAGGAGTAGCATAACCTGTGGGTACAGTGTACAACCTCTGCAGAGTTAAAAATCCTTTCGGATAGGCCGTTGTCACGGTATTGATATGCTACTGTTCGGGCGCCCTACGATTAGATTTTCTATACTGCCTTGAAGTGTGAGTGGGTGTAGCCACCCGTGCTTTGGAAAGTGTCTAGAGGGGATAGTGGAGGCCCTTCCAGTTAAAAATTAGGGAACTGGCGAGAACAGTTTGTACTCCCTCAGGTCCAACTTATTAATATATGGATAATAAATGCTTTCACTTCCTTTTGAAATCTTCTGTAGTGAACCTTGCATAAAACTGGCTTTTTGCAACATGAACCTTGCTGCTCGTCCTTGCTACAACCAATGTGCATCTATATTTATACCTTCGCTTAGTGTTGGAGCTTGCTGAGTACCTTATGTACTCACCCGCCTGCATCTGTGGTTTTAGACAGTGAGGATCGCGTAGATGTTGTGCTGGTTTCATTCTGCTTCCTAAGTCTGCTTGTGGATTTGGGCCCTGGTGTTCGCTGTCTGCTCTGCTTTTAGTTGGTCAATCGGTGTAGGATTGTAGAGATCCTCATGGTGTGGCCACTAAAAGTCCTGTCTCAGGTTAGTTTTTCCTTTCGAAGTATGCTTTCGATATACATTCTGTTGTGTTGTGCGTATCAGCTACTGATCCAGGCACTGATACGTGTATCACAGTGCATCTCGGAAATGGGGTGCGCGACATATGTTTCCTTGTATTGCTATAATACATACAGTTATAAAGTGAAGTAAAAAATTATTTTGGTTATTTACATTCCAAAATATAGGGCCACATTTTTTGTTTTGCACAGGGGCCTCAAAATCTCAGGTACGGCCCTGGGGTGGAGGACGCCGGCGCCCAACGACGAGACGTACAACCACCGGGGCCGCTTCCACGTCTGGGACTTCCTCCGTAAGCGCTCACGGGCGCGCATCCCTCCGCTCATCGTCTTGTCGATATCGAAATTCTGACGCCGCTTGCAGCTTGCAAACGCAGACTTTAGTACGACAAGAATGACTCGGTGCTTGTGGTGGCGCGCGACTACTACAAGCTGCGTAGAAATTATGATAGATGAAATGAAAGGTGCCAGAAAAACAACTCTAGATTAGTCCCTTTCAATCAAAAGGGAATACAAAAATCTTAAATGACTTTTTTTATTTTTTTATACTGTATTTTTTGTGGCACTGACACAGTACAAATATGAACACAGAGCGGGCACTCACATATCACACCTATTTGTATTGTCCGACATCGGAGAAATTCCAACAACAAACAGGTAACAAGTGGAGCCTGTCCTCCAGCAAATTTCTAGAAGAAACACTGATGCAACCTTCGCCTTAGAGGATAAACAGAGAACCACTGGAGCAATTCTCATGATTCCAATGGAACCTGTATAAAGGTCTCATCGAGATGGCTTCCGAATGTTCACTCGTCATTGTTAGCAAAGGCAGAGGCATGTCGGAATGGCCTTTGGATGTTGCATGATCAGGAGAACATCAGTTTGATCCTTGAAATAGATTCAAGAATTCTAGTTGACATGTGAAATAGTCAAAACTTTTAATTTTAAGAAACAACTAGTTTGTAGGAGGTAAAGGACATGGTGTCTTGTTTCTCATCCTTTTCGATGCAATTCACAGAAGGGAGGCAAACTGGCCGGCGGACCTTTGCGCCCAAGAAGCTAAGCAGCATATGCTTTTGGTTCAATGGGATAATCCGCCGCTTTTTTAAAATTTTTGCAAAGTGATTGTAACTAATTAATGAAATTCAGTCATATTTTTCAAAAAAAAAAAAAACCGCCGCACATTTGATGTAGTCCAAAGAGAGATTTAGGTAGATACCATCCCAAAGTAAGCAGAGCTGCAAAATACTATCACAAAGTTTTGAACATGCAAAATACCATTGCAAAGCATTGAGTTGCAAATTACCATAGGTGTTACTTTTTCTGTGAAATCCTAACACAGACACTAAAAAGACAGAAATACCCCCAGATTTGCATCCTCAACCATTTGTGTGGACAAGCTTTTTTGCGTGAACTTTTTTTTTATAAAAAAATGACATGATCTTTGGCAATTTCAAAGACTATACTAATGATACATAGACATGATTTTCACCTACATACCAATAAGATGAAATTATGATCATCAATATATTGACATGAATTTAACATAGTCACAACTTGTTGCGCTAACTCACTAGCACCAGTATTGTTCGTCAGAAAAAAAGATGGTAGCTTCAGGATGTGCATTGATTATCGTGCATTAAATGAGGTCACTGTCAAGAACAATTATCCGCTACCCAGGATTGATGACCTGTTCGATCAGTTGAAAGGAGCCAAATATTTCTCCAAGATTGACTTGATATCTGGCTGCTATCACCTGAAGATCCGGGAAAGTGATATTAAGAAGACAGCTTTTGTTACCAGGTACGGACAATTCAAGTTCACAGTCATGCCATTTGGTCTGACCAATGCTTCTGCCTATTTCATGAATTTGATGAATAAGGTATTTATGGAGGAGTTAGATAAGTTTGTGATCGTGTTCATTGACGATATCCTTGTCTACTCCAAAAGTAAACAAGAGCATGAGGCACATTTGAGAGTAGTACTTGAAAGGTTGAGAGAGCATCAGTTATATGCGAAATTTAGTAAGTGTGAATTTTGGCTGCAAGAAGTTGCTTTCCTTGGATATATTGTGTCAACCGAGGGAATAAAAGTTGATTCAGCCATAGTGGAGGCAGTGATGGAATGGAAGCAATCCACTAGTGCCACAAAGATTAGAAGTTTTCTTGGATCAGCAGGCTATTATCGCAGATTTATCAAGGATTTTTCAAAGATTGCAAAGCCCATGACCGAGTTGACCAAGAAAGACAAGAAATTTGTGTGGACAGAAAAATGCGAGCATAGTTTTCAAACCTTGAAAGCGCTACTCACCTCTGCTCCAGTGCTCATACTACCTGACATATACCAAGATTTTGTAGTATATTGTGATGCGTCTCGACAAGGGTTAGGATGTGTTCTGATGTAAGAAGATCGTGTAGTAGCATATGCATCTCGACAGTTGAAGAAGCATGAAGAAAATTATCCTACTCATGATCTTGAGCTTGCCGCAGTGGTTCATCCATTGAAGATTTGGAGACACTATTTGATCGGGAATAAGTGCAAAATCTTCACAGACCATAAGAGTCTGAAGTACATTTTTACGCAGCCTGAGTTGAATTTGAGGCAAAGAAGATGGTTGGAACTGATCAAAGATTATAATCTAGAGGTACAATATCACCCAAGAAAAGCTAATATTGTGGCTGATGCTTTGAGTCGCAAGAAACATCCTCAAGGTATTGAAGAGTTAACCAACAATTCAGAGTTGATTCATCAGATGACCAACCTAAACCTACATATAGCAATTCCGGGTAACCTTCATGCCTGGTCAATACAACCAACTCTTTAAGAAGAAATTAAGAAGGCTCAGGTTCGCGACCCTCAATGTCGCAAAATTAAAGAGCAGGCCATGTCAAAAAAAGCGTCAGAATTTAGGGTTGATGATCAAGGAATCGTGTGGTATCGAGACCGAATTTGTGTGCCTAACAAGAAACAGTTGAAGCATCTTATTCTAACGGAAGCTCATACTTCAGCATATTCCATTCATCCAAGTACGACCAAGATGTATTTAGATTTGAGAGAAAAATATTGGTGGCCAGCGATGAAAAGAGATGTTGCCTAATATGTAGCGCACTGCGACACTTGCAGAAGAGTCAAGGCCGAACATCAGAAACTGGTAGGACTGTTGCAACTGTTAAAGGTACCTTCATGGAAGTGGGATGAGATATCAATGGACTTCATCATAGGTCTCTCCCAAACCAAGAAGGGAAATGATTCTATATGGGTAATAGTTGATCGTCTTACCAAGGTAGCCCATTTTATACCAGTGAAAGCGCAATACCGAGGCGATCAACTAGCTCAGCTATATGTGGACAATATACTGAAGTTGCACGGAGTACCACTAAGAATAGTGTCTGACCGAGGATCCCAGTTTACCTCTCATTTTTGGAAAAGTTTACACAAGCTTCTGGGAACGCAGCTAGATTTCAGTTCGGCATATCATCCCCAAACAGATGGACAAACCGAGAGAATAAATCAAATATTAGAAGATATGCTTCGAGCCTGTGTTTTGACTTATGGGAAGGACTGGGAGAGCAGCTTGGAATTTGTGGAATTCTCATATAACAACAGTTACCAAGGCAGTATTCAAATGGCACTGTTCGAGGCGTTATACGGCCGCAAGTGTCGAACACCCCTATTGTGGTCTGAGGTCAGAGAGTGATCATTGTTTGGACCCGCCATTATAAAGGATGCCGAAGATAAGATAGCGGAAATAAGATAAAAGGTTAAAACTGCCTAGAGTCGACAGAAGAGTTACGTAGATAACCGAAGACGAGAGTTGTCGTTTGAAAAGGGAGAGTTTGTATATTTCAAGGTATCCCCAATACGAGGCACCCGAAGATTTCAGGTCCGTGGGAAACTGGCACCGAGAGACATAGGACCGTATCGGATACTTGCAAAGATTGGTCCTGTAGCGTATCGATTGGAACTCCCAGCAGAGCTGTTAGATGTTCACCCAGTGTTCCATGTCTCTCAGCTCAAGAAATGTTTAAAAGTGCCAGAGCAACAAGTAGCCGTAGAAGAGTTGGATCTACAGCCAGACCTGAGATACCAAGAGACTCCCGTCCACATTTTGGATGTGACCACCCGCCAGACTCGACGAAAAGTCATCAAATTCTATCGAGTCCAGTGGAGTAACCACTCAGAAGCAGAAGCCACTTGGGAAAGAGAGGACAACCTCAAGAAGGAATTCGCTCAATTCCTCGCGGAGAACCGTCTGAATCTTGAGGACGAGATTCCATTTAAGTGAGGTAGGTCTGTCACATCCCAAATCTCAAGTTAAGTTAAAAAAAAATGGGGTTTTAAAATTTTTTCTTTCTTTGACAAATCTAGTTCAGGCCAATTTTAAAATTTTCATTTAAAAGGAACTAAAGCTAGAAATAGCTTAATAAAATTCAAAATTTCAAAAACTTAAAACTTGGAGTTTGACGAGTGATTGATTTTTCCTTTCGCCTCGAGATTTTATTTGGAGTTTGGATTTTTCCCAAAAATCTTTAGCACTAAATTCAATTTAGAATTCACATAGAATAGGAAAAAGGAGGGAAAAAATCTGAAATTTGCTAGTGAGCCGAAAATTCCTTTCCCAGGCCGGCCCGCATCCTCTCCTTTTTCTCTCCTCCGGCCTGGCCTGCATCCCAATTTCTCTCCCTCTGGCCCAGCTGTGCTCTTCCCTTGTCGTCTTCCTTGTCACCGCTTGTCGCGCGTGCGTCGGCCGGCAGGGCAGGCCAGCCCCACCTGGCAGCGCTAGTGAGTCGCACCAGAGGAGGGTAGTGACAGTGCTGCACGTCGCCGTCAACCTTTGCTATCGCGCTGGAGCCGAGGGGGGGAGCAACGTCGTTGATGTTCGGTTGAGCAGCGGCCTTGTCACGACGCCATTGAAGCTGACCACCGCCCGTCGCTTGCCGACCTGCCAACGTGCCGAGGTGGCCGTGCGCTGATCTCCCAACGAAGCTAGACAACCGGGCCGTGGACACGAAGCCGCCAATTGTTCCGAAGCCGCCAAAACCTGCCGCCCACCGCGCCTGTGCCGAACCACACCGCCGAGCCCCGCCCGGCTATAAAAGAAGCCCAACGTCGTGCCCGAGTGTCCCCCTTCGCTCCACCACCTCCCAGAGCTCGTCCACGACCCCGCCCTCACCAGAAACCGCCCTCCGTCGCCGTCAATTTTTTGTCCTCCCCAACCTCGGCCGCTGCCACCCCTCTCCGATGAACACCCCCTTCCCGGCCTCCCTTCTCAAATTCCCCGCGCAAGTAACCTTGCAAGTCCCCTAGGAAGCTAACCGAGCAAGAGAAATAGGTAGCCGTAGCGCCGTTTGGCTGGTCCATGTGAGTCACCGCCGTTCTCCGCCACCCACATGCCACCGGCCGTCGTTCCCAGCTGGCTGGCAAAATCACGCTCGTCATCACGTGTTCCCAGTCATAGGGAAAGTGCAGGCCCAATTTCGTGCGAAACCGAGGTCTGTGCCGCCGGGAACACACGCGCAAATCTGCACACTCGGAGCGCGTCCAGAGCGCGTCCGGAGCGCGCTCATGCGCGCTACGTTCCGGCTCCGACAGAAGTCAAACGCTAACTCCAACCCCACTGTTGCATAGAGTTCAACCCAAGGATTCCGAGACGCTAGTTGTTGCCTCGAGACTTGTGGTCAAGTTGTCGGGAACGCGGACCGAAGTCGGGAGCGCGTCCGGTATCGCCGGAAGCGCGGCCGACCCGTTCGAATCCCGTTCCAGCTGGCAACGAGTCGCTTGAAGTCAAGGACACTGGCCCGTGAGCTTTAGAACACGTCACACCCATCGCGAACTTTCCCGTGTCCACGAAAACCCCGAACTTTCACGTGTACACGAAAAACCCCGAACTTTCACGTGTCCACGAAAACCCCGAACTTTCCCGTGTCCAGGAAAGCCTCGAACTTTCCCGTGTCCACAAAAACCATGAACTTTCCCGTGTCCACGAAAACCCCGAACTTTCCCGTGTCCACGAAAACCCTGAACTTTCCTGTGTCCACGAAAAACCCTGAACTTTCACGTGTCCACGAAAACCCCAAAGTTTCTCGTGTCCAGAAAAACTCCGAACTTTTCCGTGTCCACGAAAAACCTCGAACTTTCACGTGTCCATGAAAACCCCGAACTTTCACCACAACCCACGGGTCCACGGGAAAATCCCCGATTTCAGACACCTGAGTGCCCAGAAGGCATGGACACTGGTCGAACCCCGTGTCCAGATAGATTTTTCTGCAGTCCGTTATAACACATTGCTGGTAACTTTGCCGCCACATCCTAACTCCGATCATCACAACCAATATACCATTAGAACCCACATCATGAGCCCTACCATCCTAGTCTATTCAAACTCCATGGTGATTGTTTCTTAGTTCCTTAGTTGTTCTTTGGTAGTTTTATTGTAACTATTGTTTGTAGCAGAAGAAGAAGAAGTTGAATCCGTCCAAGAGCCCGAAGAGCCTGAAGAACCCGAGCCTGAAGTGGACTTCGAAGAAGCAACTGAAGGCAAGTCCTAACCCATCTTAAGCCCATTGAACCCATGTTTTATTTCCCGCGCCGATAGACAGCGATGCTAGCCTACTTTGGAATGTGTTAAACATTGCGTAGTTTAATACCTATTTGATCTTAGGTATTTATATTTATGTCAGTAACTTGCTGTATAAATATAAATATTTCCCTTAGAAACCATTACCGACGTGTCCTTGATAACTATAGGAATTCCGTTCCTAGTTAGTTTTACGAAACGAATACTACCTTGTTACTAGAACTGCTTATGACTCCATCTGTGGTGCTCTACACCGCCACACCATTTACCATTAATTTGCAAAATGAGTTAAAAGAATTTGGTGGTGTGAGTATCAACAAAAGAGATGGGATTAGAACAACTGGTGCTAGATAGAGGGAATGTTTCTGGCCGTGGGGTGGGGCTCACCTAAGGTTATGGTGATAGGTGTGTAGGCTTCGCTGTGGTCCACCTGCCGTGGACGAGACCGCCACTCCTGCCATATAAGGACCGGTTCGTTAGCCCTCGACTTGGTAATTCCCGTGCAACCACAGAACTTATACTTTTTGGGCAGGACTTATTCCCTCTATGTATTTTTTCCACATTGAACCACTGGGGGTCGGTAGTGAAGACACAAGGGAACAGAAGAAGGGCGTGAGATGACTCGCTGCCTGGCCTTCGACGGTAATCACCCGCGTCATGGGAGCGTAAGCCCACGGATATAGCCTCTGGTTTGGTAATACTCGAGATTGGAGGAGACCAGGAAAAGGCGTGAATGCGGTCGGCTTCGAGAATGTACCGACGCGTCATCAACGGCCTGGAAAACTCCGAGGGATGGCCCCTGTTTGCACCTTGGGTGGAATCTGTGGAAAACTGCGTAGATGTGGGATAGGCGTTATGCAACTCTAATGATCAGGAGTAGCATAATCTGTGGGTACAGTGTACAACCTCTGCAGAGTTAAAAATCCTTTCGGATAGGTCGTTGTCACGGTATTGACATGTTACTGTTTGGGCGCCCTACGATTAGACTTTATTCATTGCCTTGATACGTGTGTGGGTGTAGCTACTCGTGTTTTGGAATTGCATGGCTGTGTGCCTAGGGTCGGCACGAGAGTGCTTACGCCCAATATAAAACTTGAGAACTGCGGAGAGGAGTGAAAACCTTTCTCAGGTCCACTCTACTAAAATATAGCAAATGATTTTCTCTCTTTTTTAAATTCTCTTCTAATAGGAAGCCGGCATGAAAACATGCTTTCTGCAAAACTTTACCCTCAAGCTTTCCTTACTTCGCTACGACAAAACCCCTTACCTACTTCTTGTTGAGACTCGCTGAGCACCTTTGTACTCACTCCTTCCGTTGTTGCTATTTTGCTTAGAAGACGAGGATGACGGAGAAGATGCTAACTACGAAGAGTAGAAGTCTCGTTCGCCGTCAGGTTACCTGTGGTGTGTGTATAGACTAGGTGTGGTTTGTCTAGAGTCACTGTACCGACTCATGCTTGTACTCTAGTCTTGTTTGCCGAACCTCGTAGGTTGCGTAGTGTGTTGTAATAAAGTACAGGTAATAAATACCACTTTGTTCTGAATGTGCGTACCAGCTACAGATTCAGGGAATGGTACAAGTGGCACATAGACGCTCCTTTCTGAAAGGGGTCTCACAGGGTGGTATCAGAGCCGTACTTGACCGTAGGATGAGACTATAGGTTGTGAGACGTTGCAGCATACGGTTAGAACGATACGTTTTCGTGGAAAAACTACGTTCTAGTGGGGCTTAGTCCCACACGCGTTTGTTTGTTCGCGTACCGTTTATATTATGCTGTATACTGTCTTTATAGTACTGACCATGTTTTTGCTGTCTCTTGCAGATGGCCTCTGAGGGATGAATCCACCGTGGCCTTGGAGCGAGTAGGACCAACGGGTTTCCCGCGATCCTTACCTGCACTCTTGCACGGTTTAGGTACACCACGGCGGTGTCCTACCGTTGGAGGTGTCTGGAGGCCGAGGGGCACGTCCTACACGAGGTGGAGGCGGCTTTGGAGGTGTATCCACTACCGCTGTGGACGTCGCTGACCACGGGCCCTACCTACAGTGCAGCTTTACAGGGTGCTGCACGGGGGGTGCTACTGCACGTGTGTACGGTGAACCTCGACATCACTGGCGTCACACCAGTGCGGTACTTCCCGGTGTTCGCCATGACTCACCCGACGTGGGTTCACCGGATGGGCACACTCGACGGCTCTACCAGGACCGTTGATGACGCCACCCTCGTGGAGACAGCGCAGTACCTGCACACGCAGCACCGGCTCTACGAGGTGGTGAGGGGACAGTGGCTCCAGCAGTCCCTTCAGGCCTTTTCCACCAAGGGGCAGGTGGCAGAGTTGCAGGAGCAGCTGGAGACCGCCCACGCCCAGAGAGACGCTACTCAGGTGCAGCTGACTGCTGCTCAGATGTAGCGGGACGAGTTGCAGACCCAGCTCGGAGACGTACAAGGGCAGCGTGACTCAGCGTTGCACCAACTTGCTGCTGCCCGTGCCGAGCTCACTACGGCACAGACGACGAAGGAGGGGCTCAAGCGAAGCCTCGCAAACCAGCACGACTCTCACCAGCGGTAGGTGAGGATTCTGAGGCGTCAGTTGCACGCTCAAATGCGCTCCCTGTACCCTCCGACTCGCAGAGGTGGGAGAAAGTGTGCCGGGAGTGAGAGCAGCACATGGGGGAGGAGCACACAGCTCCCCAGCATCGGCCAGTGCTTCGGTACGCCGAGGCCTCCGCACCAGGATCACTCCTCGCAAGAGTAGTCTGGTGCGCCTCTCCGATGGGAGGGTGGTGTTGCCACCCCACGCCCCGGTGCTGGACCAGGAGACTCGTGACGCCATCTACACACGGGTGGCGCAGCTTCTTCCACTTCAGGACGGCGAGGGCTGTAGCCGCAGGAGCCCTCTCGCCCGTGCACTTAGTGCAGGTGAGCTGGGCCTGCACGACGACTCCAACGAGCCGATGGAGGAGGAGACAGAGCCTGACTCCAGTGTGGAGGTGGTTGGGTTTACCGCAGGCCGTGCGCAGGCACCCCATGGAGCCAACACTCCAGCCATAGAGGTGAAGCCTGCAGTCGGTCCGAGCCAGCCGCCGACTCACGGTGTCGAAGAGTAGGAGGATTTTGCTGCTGGACGCAGGTTTGTGGTGGACACCAGCGATGGAGTTCGAGCAGCTGTAGTTGTTGAGATGACTACTCTTTTGCTTCCACTAGGCTAGTTAGGGAGGCCCACCTTTGTAGTGGTGGATGACGTTGCTTGTGGCAACGGATTTTTGAGATGTACTTAGTATGACTCCCGTAGTGTGACCTGCAGATGAAATCCCAGACTCTGTAATTGTGACTTGTTACCGCTTGTAATATAACCATAGTTGTGTGATATGTGTGATTTGCTTCTTTTCACTCTTTGAATGATTGTATGTGTGTGTGCTGTTTTCCAAATCTTAAGAACTAAAGAAGTAATAATGCATCTGACAATAGTACCTAACTCCACCAATTATTTTGGCTCTAGCAGGATGGCACCAAAGAAATTCGCCCGTATCCAGGAACGCCAAGCTCGTGAGCGCAAGCTAAACGAGATTATTCATGAAGAAAGGGTTGCGTCACAGTCGAGAGGACGAGCGGTTATGAGAGGAGGGGCAACCTAAACTTGGTTTTTCACTAGATCGAAAGAAGGTGATATAAACCTCTCGGATCTCACTACAATAATCTTGATGGATTCCAAGCGACACCTAACTGTCTAGGAGACGAATCACCAAGAGTAATATGCCCTGCAAGTCCTGCAATGAAAGATCAAGGGCTCAAAACGAATCAAAGAAATGAAAGACTCACAATTTCCTCTTTCTTCAATCAAAAACGCTAGGGGATTCAATGAAGAACGAGTGGAGGAGGAGACTTGGATCACAGAGGGTCTCAGGGCGCAATTTTGAAAAGATGTGAAAGCTTTTGGTAACCCTAAGACATAAGAGAAGAGAGATTATATAGATCAATCAAAGATGACCTTCAAAAAATGTTAGGTCCGGACAAGTCCGAACATTGGGCTTAACAGTAATATTATCATCTCTTTGAAGTCAGCAAAGGGCACGAACAAATCTGTTAGCGGACTAGTCTGGCCAAGCGAACAAGTTCGGGCAAGACTGGCTCATCCCCACCACAGCCGCCTCCATCTCGGTGTTGGCCCGTGTGCCGCATCGACAGCGTCGATCTGCGCAGCCTCGACCCCGCCTGCTTGTGGTGCTGCACGGGGCAACGATTCTTCTCTTCTTCGCATCCTCGACTGTGGCCAGAGGCGGCGTGGCGTGGGGATGGGAACGGCAGCAGCGTACTTCATCTCCTTGCCGACACCGATTGGAAAAAAGAGGCCTCGGGGCTGGTGGAAGGGAGCGAAAGGAGGAAGAGAGAGAGGAGGATGACGAAGAGTGTGGTGATTGCGGACTGTAAAGGATTTGATTACGGTGGGCGTTGAGGTGTTTCGGATTAGAACAGGCCGGTATCTGATTACCCTGTATTTGATTACAGAGTGAATTGAAACAAACATATTTTAATGTAATTGAATTACGTCCTAATCAGTACGTTACAAATTACTTAACTAAACACCTCCATAGTTCTTACTCTCTCCATTCTCAAATTGATATCGCCGTTGACTGCAAACATCAACTTTGATTATTCATCTTATTAAAAAAATATGATAAATTTTATATATTTTGTTATAATTTGCTTTATTATCAAAGGGGTTTGAATTATAATTTATAATTTTTTAATAAAATGAACCATCAAAATTGATGTTAACAGTCAATAACGACAACAATTTAAAAATGAAGGGAGTAACTGTTAACAGCTGTAGTACATGAGTGGCTTTGTCCAGTGAGGTAAGCTCAGTAACCAAAATAGATATACACTACATTTATATCGGTCACATTCCACATTCTCAAAGTGATACGTTAAATAGATATTTCAAATACCATGGCAGTTGACCAAAAACAAAAATAAAAATAAAACTCTCCCATCAATCAAACCACATTATCAGGACTAGGTGCCCGGGTGCCTGCTGTGTGTTGGTGGAGGCTGACTTTTTTTTTTCATGAATGTTGGGTATCTTTTCGCTGACCAAAACAAGAGCACGGCTCTTGCTCCTCTCTGCTTTGGTCCTCAAGGATTTGGTTCCTCGGCAGTAGACTGCACGTGTGGACCAGTGATCGGCCAGGGACACGCATCCCGTGTGTCAGCAAGCAACTACCTTCACAGTTGACTGCCAGGAATCCTGGTGACGCTGATCATGCCTCTTCTGCCTATGTACGACAAAGCCCTGGCGTAATTGATGAGGAATAATTAACGAGAGCTATATTTGCTAGTTTGTATGAGATTCCAACAACAATGAAGATACATTTGAGGGAGCCCAGTAGAATTTGTTTAACCCTAACATTGCTAATCCTGGTGCTTTCCTGCTTGGGTTTCCATCATTATTCACATAACCTGTCAGATACAACTAACTTCTTTGTACACCACAAAGCCCTGGCATAATTGACGAGGAAGTAAAATTTTTTATAGTGGAAAATATACTCACTTCAGACATTACCTACTTTTGTGTTGTCTAATACAAAAAGAAACACAGGTTTTGAAAGCCACGACTATGTGTGAACAAATGATTTGGTTCAAGTGTCAACTATATATAGATCCAAAGAAACCGACCATGCTTGCGCACACGCTGTGCTGTCATGTTGCTGTGTAAATTTACCTCAAATAGAACAAAATAAAAGCAGCAATGTTAGAGCAATGCTCGCGGTTGTGTGTATTACAGATAGTAAAAAGGGACACTTCTTTGTTGCAAACTGTTGCATCATGCTCTTTTACTCACCGTACTAACGTGTGTTTTAATTTCAAGTTTTGTACAGCGGTTGGATCACTAGGATATTTTTTAAAAGAAAAATTGATGCCCATATATATCTTTTGAGGGGGAGTCGTTAGCCATCACCAAGATTTAGTGCCTGTTTGGATGGATTTCTCTCGGCACCGGCTCCTCTGGTTTGGCTCCTGTACAAAAGAGCTGGTTCACATTGTATCAAAGTGGTATAGGGTGTGAGACCGAGCTCGGGCTCGAGTGGCCAGTGGGTCCAGCGAAGGACGCGGCCACTTGAGTTCGAATCTCAGATGCTCACCGGGATTATGTGTCTCAAAAAATAATTTGCAGGCATCTCTCTCACATGATGCCACAAAGGAAATGTAACGTCTCATCACACATTAAATTTAGAGGAGTTCGATGATCTTTACAAAGAACACGAACTTCAATACAGATAGTGCACGCGAGGTGTGTGCAGATGTGTGTTAGAGAGTGCGTGTACAAACAAATACTACTGCTATAATCAGTATAAGAAGTTTAAAAAAAGTGATATAGGGTGTGTTCGTTTCTTGAAGCTGCGGTGTTTTCCGGTTGCAACGGCACCATGGCTGTTCCACTGCAACATCCTAAACAGTAAAAACAGTGTTTGTTTTAGCGGCCACTTCCACACAGTGTGTCACGTAGTTGAGGAGCTGTTTTGGACACAGATAGAGTCCGTGACCAAAGAGAAGCAGGATCCTCCTATTCATTGGTCCCGGATCCAAGCCGGCCCGCGGATGATCTACCAACTCTCTAACATCTGGGCTAGGCCCACCACATTATCCCCTAGCCCGCCCATCTGACCATTGGCCACATAAAAAACAACACAACAGGTGTCTCTCACTTCACTCTCATTCTGTCGGTAGCATTTTGTACCTTTATGCATCCCTCACGACAACTATAAGGGACAGTTTCTACGTGCAAAACTGTAACTGGTTCTATGGTATCTCTATTTTTTCTTACGCTGGTGTTGTCATTACTGTATGAATATGTACAATATATCTTGCCCGTATGAGATTGCCTGTCAAAAGTGAATTAAAGGAGGGCTAAGCAAACACTGATGAGCTTGATTGGTTGCTTTTCAGGCTCCCGTGAAGGAAAGAACAAAGTTGATACTGTACTTCTTATTGTAAAAAAGAAAGAAACTAGGAACGCCCCGATAAAGAGGAACGCCACTGCTGTGCGCCACACTTTTTTTTTAAACATGGAGTACTCTTCATATTTCCTTCAGCTTGCTGCCACGACGAGGACTCAAATTTTTTATATATGTAAATCATGTTATTCATTGAGTCGATCTTAGGTACTTCACGTATTATTGCAATCCTTTATCACGTACCAAGCTCACTATATTTTCATTGGTTCCAAATCTTAGCTGACAATCTCATTGTTCCAAAATCTTAGCTTATGATACCATATTACCATTGCTTTGTGAAACAACGGAATTTTCCCACTCCGCGATATTGTCGACAATCTTAACTGTGTATATGACTCCAACTGTGCAATGATTCATTCTTTTTTAAAAACCCGAAAAATTCCGGCATTTCAAATATATGGATAATAGAGTATTTACAAGTGCTTTAGTGCCAGAAAAAAAACACAAGTCTTAGGAGCAAGAGCTAAGCTCGCGGAGAGAAAAACAGAAGCGGACTACTCGTTGCATCTAGCCTCTGGTCACCTCATCCTTGATCTCGGTGAGCAAGCGGGAGATTGACTTCAGCTGGTTGTCAAAGACTCTGGCATTACATTCCTTCCAAACCATCAAAAGGCATCACCGAGCAGATGCCTTTTGTCTGCACCTGTGAAACAGCATCAGTCGTTGCCGCAAACTTTGGGCATGCATGTGCTGCCGAGCCCAAGACTTCTGGCTGCAGGTGAGGTTCATCTATCCAAGTTCCTGTGCCCTTCCATAACTGCTGCACAAACGGGCATTCAGGAAAGAGGTGGTGAGCCGTTTTTAGGGCTGCGGTAATAAAAATGGCAAAAATACTGATTTCAGTATGTCATGTCCATCCTGCAGCTTCGGCCACACTTTGGCGAGCTGCTCAATCTTACTAGAGTAGTGTACATATTTGTCAAATTTTAAGGAAAAACTACAATTTTGCTGTCCATGTTGGTATAAACGTTGTTGATGTTTTGTACTGCCTCTGTTCTTAAATTGATGTCATCGTTGACTTCTAACATTAACTTTGATTATTCATCTTATTAAAAAATTTTAATAAATATTATATATTTTGTTATAATTTGATTTATCATTAAAGTTATTTGAATCACAACTTAACATTTTAAACATTTAAACTAATTTTTTGAATAAAACGAATGGTCAAAGTTAATGTTAGAAATCAACAGCGACATTAATTTAAAAACTGAGGGAGTAAGAATAATGATTACACAATTTACACAGCCACGTTTACGAGGTTCCCGAAGCTAGCCAACTGGCCCTCAGTGTGGCAATATTATTTTTAAGTTGTCACAGATAGTTTTCAATGTGGAAGAGCCTTTCAAATCATATACATTATGACTAAGTATGTCGGCTAAACACGAGATGAACGTTGACACATGTCGATCTTCCGGCACGCCACGTGTCAAAGGCTATTTCGAACTGCCAACTAAAGATACTCGATCATATTGCATATAATTCTGGTATTTTTCGATATGCATTTCAATGCCCAAGATCAATATGCATATCGCTAAACCATGTGTGTAACCACCGTCATCACAAGTCATATATAGAGAGACAATTTCAGAGTTTCATAGCAGGTTGTTTACCTTACATATTTACCACAAAAAGAAGGTTTTGAACTCCACTAAGTTCCCTAATCAGCAACATGAACAAAAGCATCACTAGTTGAAATTTGTGGCTCTTGCTCAAGAGAACAACGTAGTAAAACCAATCAAAAGCCCTAAGTGCTCAGCCCCTAAGCACCAGCTACTCCAGTCTATCACCGAATCCGGGAGGATAGAAGTACCCAAACACGAGCTCGTCCTCACCTGCAAAACTCAACAAGCAACATCTTGAGTACGAAGGTACTCAGCAAGACTTACACCACTAAGTCTATTCAAAGAGTATGCCCTTTGGTTTTGGACAAGAATAAGCTATAGGATAACATTTTGCATAAAAACATTAGCTTTGTATAGTAAATAAATTGTAAACTTTAATATAAATGAAACTATAAAGGCGACGCTACCAAACCAACAACAAAAAATGAATAACGGTTCATAAGCTCACATATCACAATGTCTTTCAAATCACAACTAGAAAATTATACCATGATGCTGCTGCTGTACCAAAGCTTAGTCATAACCGAGACCGCGGCAATTCGAATTGTTTTTACACCTTGCAAGGGAGTACCTCTTTACCCACACGCCACACAACCACCGACCATACAACCCATCAGAAGTAGGTAGTGATTTGATGTGACAACTCATTCTAAATACGCTCCGACCATTTACACAGGCGTTTGATCAAGGCGAGTCGGTCGCACTACGCCCTCACGGGGGTCATCTCTAGCACAACCTGCACCCCCAAACTCACAAGCCAAATGGTCGTAGCTAGATAAAGAAGAAGGTTTACCTATCCATTATTTCAGTATGTGGATGTACGAAGAGTGCTAAGGACAAGGAACACTTCATCAGCCAATTCCTCTTAAATCACACCATAACCAACATTTATCTTTTAATGAGCATGGTAAATTCTTCCCAGTTAAACCCCTATATCGTGCAAACAATGGTGACCTTCCGTTGTTCGACTTCTACTGTTTAAATTGAAGCCACACTAAGCAATACCGTAAAACCAACTTCTAGGCCTACCCAACTCCTCACAAGGTAGGGTGATAACAAACAGCAAGAAAGATAATGCAACAATTAGGATAGCAGATACCTTATCTAATGCCCGACTAATGTAATTATATTAATTAACTGAACATATCCATTTAAGACATACCAACAAGGGTTAAGATATGCAAGATGCTTGCCTTGAGTTGCAAGTTCTTCGCTCTCAAACGCTTGCTCTGCTGCACCCTCTGAACCATCAACGTCACTCTCCGATAGCTCACCTTCTAAACAGCAGAAGATACACCAAATAAATAACATGACAATGATATGAAATGAGATGCGATGCTATGACAATTTGTAGACATAAAGTTCATTGAGTCATGATTGCAATGCAAAAAGAATGACTTGATTTGAGCAAGATTTGATCTATAAATGAGCAAAACAGTGCAGCTGGTCAAGAAATAGTGATTATGACCTTTAATCACTATTAAATTATAAACTAATTATTCTGCTATGGTTTTAGGCAGGACGATATTTTTAGTGTGTAGGTAACAGAGAGACGAATCCAAAGAAACAAATTTCACAACAAACAGAGATCGGATGATTTTTCTATGAATTTTACAAAGTGGCAAGGTCGAGCTGAACCAGAGGGTTCGGACAAGGGGTCGGGAAAGAGGTCGAGAAAGGTCGGGAAGAGATCGGGAAAGGTCGGACAGGGGTTAAAAAAAGGTCGATCAGATCAGAAAAGGGTCGAGAAGAGTCAGACAAGGGTCAGTAGTGGTTAGAAAGGAGTCAAAAAGGGTCAGACAGATCAACAAAGGGTCGGGAAGGGGTCGAAAAGGGGAGGATGATCACTTTAGTGATAAAAGTTGAGGTTTAAAACCTAAATAGAGATATTAGAAGCGTAATACCTTCTAAAAACTCCATTTTAGGTGTTTAAAGTGACATGCAACAAGTTAGATGAAAGAATCATCTACAATGATAAAACCTAGCCATGGATGAATCTTGGGCTCACACATGGAGAACCAAATGACCAAGAGAAAGAGAATGAATATGAGGAAAAGCTTCACCTCAGCGCTCAAAAACTTGGAGAGAAGCTTGAGGAAGAGGGAAAGTTTTGAATGAAGTCTCCAAAGTTGGGATCGTCAATGGCGGAGCTCACCCGAGTTGAGGAAGATGAGCAGTTTCATGACGTCTTCGACGCCGATTCAGCTTGAAAAGGACTTGAGAAAGTCGTAGGAGAGGTCAGAGAAGCCTTCTCATTGACTCTCGGCGATGAGGACGATAAAAATTGCCTCAGCTCTTTCTACCACAGTGGAGAGAAAAACAATGACAGAATAGAGAGAAGAGTGCGAAATTCGATGGCTTTAAGGCTTGCTTAGACAGGAAACTCGACGGGAACGGAGATGAGGACCGTGGGGCAGCGAGTGGAGGTTCGAACGAGACAAACGGCATGCAACACGGGGCAAGGAATGGATGCCACGATGCAAAACACGCGGCATCACTTCTCTGCAGCCTGTTGAGAGGTTGAAAGAGATAGAGGAGAGGCCGACAGGTGGGTCACGATGTTTTCTTTCTGTAGATTTTTCTGGTGATAGATAACAGGAAGATGAATTCATTACCACTGGAATCACCGCCAACGAAGATATGGAGTTCGAATGAAAATTCATTCAAGTTGACAGATTTCAAGAATTGAACGAATTGACTAAGTGGTATTCAAGATTTTTGGGGAGTTGCTTTACAGTAAGAATTTAAATTCATTCAAATTTTAAAATTTTAAATTTGAAATGCCATGATTATGAAATGCTTGTTCTAAATGATGCTTATGATAATGACTTATGCATGCTGAGATGTTACATTCACCATCAGATAATTTAAGCAAGTGTTGTTTTCATGCAATGGAGAAAATGAAAGGATGTTTTTTTCCACTCCTGTCAAGAGGAAACGGCGTTTTTCCACTCATGCGTGGTAGGCATTTTTAAATTTACAGTCAAAACCATAAATTTAGAAGGTTGTGCCAAGTTTGAGACATCTTATAAAATGGAATGGAGTCCTACTTCAATAAAAAATCCTGTATAATGGGCGACCATCCGTACTAAAAAACGTGATAACTGTCGGCGTTCTAACCACTGGCACAGTACGAAATACGATGGAGGGGGTGGTGTGCCTTTGTATTCGATGTGGCCTAGCCTACGGAAGACTCAATGGGATTTTTTATCTGGTTCGGGCCACTTCGAACGGTGTAATAACCTATAACCAAGGGTGGTTTATGTCAGTGAATGAGTACAAAGAGGCAGACTCTCTCTTCGGGAGAGGATCCGACGTCTAAGTCGTGGGGTGCTCGATACACGTATTCGTGGGGGTGCTCGTGCGCGTAAACGGTTGCACGCGAGAGTTCAGGGTTTCGATCTCTCTCTCCATCCCCCTCTATCGCTCCTCGGACCCCCCCTTTATATAGGGCGGCTCGGAGTTACAAAATAGTGAGCCTTACGCGGTTTTACTGTCTCGGTAACAGGTGGATCCTCTATTGACGTCGTCATCATCTGTCACGCCCGTGCGGGGGCGTGACGCGTCGCGTCGCACGTCGCGCTGGATACTGTAGTGCTAGTCTCGTACTGTAGCGTCAGCCACAGTGTCGTCGGGTCTTGTCCGTAGACTTCCGCGGTCCGTCCAGTACTGTAGCGTCAGCCACAGTGTCGTCGCGGTGAACCCGTCCCGTCTCGTCAGAACGGTTGGTTGGCCTCTAGAGTAAATGCGACGTAATTGCCGCACCTATTCCAAGGGTTGACCATCGGAGTCAGCCTTCGAAGGTCGGCTTCGTCGTACATCTTAGCGCCGAATGCGGCTAAAACTCGGCTTTCGCAGATCGTTGCCTCGGGGGTCAGACCGCGCATTCGTGCATTGTTGTCTGACTTCAAAACCCCTCGAGGTCTTAGCCCACGTGTACGAATACGGGTCCGCAAGTACCCGAGATACATGATCTCAACAATAATAAATTTCAGGAAGGGAACGATTACTTTTATGATAAGATGAAAGGCAATTGAAATAAAATTATTGCAAAACTGATACGTGTATTGAAAATACAGTATAAGGAGGATTTCTGTATAATTCAAGCAACGTTTTAGCCCATGGTCGTCCTGGATGCATCATTTCCATTTTCGTACTAGGAAAAAGATAATGATCTCCTCACCACATGTCAAGAGAGCAGGGAACAACACAAATGCTCATGAAGATCGAAATAGAACATCTGATGGGCCTGTGCTCCACCTCAATTATTCAGGAAACGAAATGATCGAAACAAACTGAACACATGGCCGAAAAGCTTCATCAGATCGATACGTTCGTTATCGTCCAGGGCCAGTTTAATTAGAGGCCACTAAGAACGCGCAACACTGACAGCAAGATCCGGTGTTGTGTTGCGCCTTCTTGGCAGGCTGCTTCCTGTCTTCCTTCATCTTATTTACTCTTTCCTTCACGCCTTTCGGGATTGGGCACCAATTTTTATCCGCCAGCATTGCCATGCAAGGAAAAATTCTTATCACGAAGACGCAGATATCGTTCAGCACCCTGCAAAATCATGATCATTCAAAACCAGATCAATTTACGAGTTTTTATAAATACTGTTTCAGAAGTTAAAAAGACGTCGACGGTGCAATTCTTACTCCCCCATGAGGATGACGGCGACGAAGGCGACGCAGGTGATGACGATGACGTAGATGCAGGAGGAGAAGTAGCGCGTGGTGCCGGCGATGTAGGCCCCGATGAGGCTGGCGAGGTCCAGGAACGTGGTGAGCAGCAGCGCGAACACCTTCGCCTCCTTGTGGTAGAACCGCTCGCTCATGAGCAGCACCATGATCACCAGCGACATCACGAACGCCGTCGCGTTGAAGTAGTAGAACAGCATGTACCGGCCGTGGTGCTCGTCGTGGAGCGCCGGGTCGCCGGCGCGGTGGCTCTTGTCGTTTTCCTGCCAGAACCCGCCGGGCGGGTTCAGCCCGGCCTGGTACGTCACCGACGCCGCGACGGTGGCGAGCACCATCAGCCACCCGCGCATCTCCTTGAACCACTTCTGCCGCTGCGCGTCCCCGTCGCCAGCTTCCTGGGGTCGGAGGACGCCCTGGAACGAGAAGTTCATCTCCTGGACAGCGGCGCCGCTGGCTTGGTCCCCGCCGTCTTGCTGCTGGCTAATCCGGGACGGCGGCAAGATGCGCAGCTTGATGCTCCACTCACCATTGGTCATTGTCATCATCGCGTCTGCTTGGCCGTCGCCGGCGGTCTCTTTGTGGACGCCGTCTTGTGCTTCGTTGGTCTGTTGGGGCAGAGGATCCGGTGCCATTTTGTGTGTGTTTGTGTGTTTGTGGTGGTGGAGTTTGTTTATGTGTTAAGGGGAACGTCACTATGCTGGGCTGGCCACGGATGTGTGTACCGAGATTGAAATTCCTCCTGTTAGCATCTCGTGCGCATTGCGTCCATTCCAAGCAAACTTTGCTTTTTTTTTTTTTTGGGGCAGATTCTAAAATAAACAGAAATGATTATACAATATTCATTTGCATTGATTTCAAGGATTAAATTATTCTTTTATCTCTTAAGTACTCAAATTTTTTAATAATTATTAATTAATATATTATTCAATTAAAAAAGTAATTATATAGTAATTAGGGACACGTTGCTTTTGATATTAAGTTTTTATAAATTTTTTATATTTTCTATTTAAATCAACGCTCAAAATTAAATTCATGTCACACCGAGGTGAACCAACGGCACTTATCTACTTTAGAAGGGCTCTCTTTTTCCCACACCATCAATATTCTACATTTATGAAAGACCAATAAACCGGTC